>OX382350.1:4122396-4394046 GCA_947507615.1 Hemithea aestivaria | reverse complement strand
TTGTGTAAGCAGACTGCAAAAAGTTATGAAAGCGGTGGTTTAAAAAATCCAATATTGCTACAATGACTAGCGGTGGTGGCCAAGGGGTTATGTGGTGCGGATGCAAATCTGGACCACCGAGTTCGACTCCCGGCCCCGCAACTTTAATCAGTTATGTGCGGTTTTCCACTCGCTATACTGGTGGTAGACTAGTTACCACCCACTGGACAAAACCGTGTCGCCAAGCGGTCATTGTGACCGTGTTCCGGCATGATGTTCAGTGAAGCCAGGGAGGGATTTATCCCGCCTTCTAGGTTTAGTCTGCTACCATCTACAACCGCATCTATACGCTAACCTAATACGAATTAAAAAAAAAAAACAAATAATAAATATTTAAATCGATGGTTTAATGATCTCCAAAGGGGACTTAGGGCATCACTTTAATCCTGCATGCCTCGAGATAAGTTGTAGGTAAAATATATCGACTCAATTTTTCAACTGTATATGAACCGACTAATATTGTCAATAATATAAAAAACTCAGTTTAATTTTGTAAGTTTGTAATTGTGTTAAAATCTCTTATTTATTGGTATATAATATGTGAAAATGGTTGGTATCTGTAAATAAATGAAATTTGTCAACTTATTTTTTCAATTATATTTTTTTATTCAGGAATTTAATTGTTTTATTTTATTGTTAAGCTACCTCACTTTGAAACACTAATATTAATCGACGAGCTATCCTAACTCTATATTATTTTCTCTTTGTAAGTGTATTCTTTTTGCAATTCTTAAGAGCTACGTTCCACTTGATGGTTGGCGCGAGACTGACGCCGAAACAGTGCTCATTATGGATTTAAGCACTGTTTAGTTTGGTCGATTTTGAAGCGGTTAGGTGTAATTCAGAGTAGTATATCTATAACTACAATGAATAATTACTAGCTTTTATTTACTTCACCTGTCATCTAATTAATATTACTTCTACTAAAATCACACTTACTTAAATTATAAACGTGAAAAATTGTAAGAATGTATGTCTGGATGTATGTTTGTTACTCTTTCACGCCTAAACGGGTGGACCGATTGAGCTAAAATTTGATATAGTGATAGCTTAGACCCTGGAACAACACATAGGCTACAATACAGCGTATAAAACCGCTGGGCGCATCCAGTATAATTATAAAAGCGAAAGTTTGTGAGCGTATGCTTGTTACTTCTTTACGTCTAAACGGGTGGAACCATTCGAACTGAAATTTGGCTTAGACTTAGAACTACGAGTATAATGGAATAACACATACACAACTGTCTATCTTAGGTACTTAGCTGTAATTTTTTTTTATTGGGGAATAAGAGGTTTTTTATTTATTTAACCTTTTGAACGCCACGGCACAAACGCATTTTCGTGCCCTGTGCGCCAAGGCACAATTTAAAAAAAAAATACCTACGAAAGAACTAGTGTTGCCAAGAGTCGATAAATATTTTTATTTCACTTTATTAAGACTTTTTGACGACCTCTGTGGCGCGGTGGGCTAATACCCGCCTGCAACGCAGAAGGTTGCGGGTTCGATTCCCGCACGGGACAAATGTTTGTGTGATCCACAGGTATTTGTTTCTGGTCTGGGTGGTTCAATATCTATTATAAGTATGTATTTACAAAAGAAAAGTATAATATAAGTATTATATCCGTTATCCTAACCACCATATTACAAGCATTAAGTTGCTTAGTTTGGGGTTAGGTGGCGCTGTGTAAAATGTCCTGAAATATTTATTATTTATTATTATTATTATTATTATTAAGACTGGGTTTTTTGTCGTCTATAGACGTCGTTGGCGTACAGGACCCGCAAGTACTTGTCAAGTATAGGTAACTTTGGCGGTCAAAAGGTTAACTGCGCCCAGCGGTTTTATTTTTAGTTAAGAATAATGAATAAAACAAGTAAAATAATTCCTTATTCATATATTTTACTCATAACATACCTGCCTCGACAATGCTTCTAAAACAATAACTCTAAATATAAACTTAACTTAGTGAGTTTTCTTCGATTACACCTTAATTTTAGTCAAAAAATATTATAAAAATTAAAATAATCTTAATAAATAATTAATAACTATGAGTAAAACAATCTTATCAAAGAGAAAATATATGTACAATTGATTTTGGTATGATACATCCAGTTATAGGATAGATTTTAAGCGGCTAATAGTCGCTGAGCCTCTGTCTCGCTCGCACGATATAACTTATTGTCAAATAACAATTGATAAAATTTACTTTTTGGAAATGTGTTAAATTGAAAATTTTGCTCATATTTTTATACAATTTTTTAAAGTATAACCAGTTTGATACTTTATAAAATGGTTGAGGCATGTTTAAAGATAGATATTTTTCATATATTTGAGAATGCCATTGTTGTTATTTATGGTAGCAAACTGGGAATACTTATAAAAATATGAGCAAAATTTTCAATTTAACACATTTCCAAAAAGTAAATTTTATCAATTGTTATTTGACAATAAGTTATATAGTGCGAGCGAGACAGAGGCCCAGCGACTATTAACCCTTTAAGAAATTATTTAATAAGCTAACAGAAAAACATAACTTTTTGGTGGTAGGCTTCGGCCGTGGCTAGTTACCACCCACTGGACAAAACCGTGTCGCCAAGCGGGCATTGTGACCGTGTTCCGGCATGATAATCAGTGAAGCTCGGGGGATAAATCCCGCCTTCTAGGTTTAGTTTGCTTACCACATCCAAAACTTCATTAACCCTTTATCCGTCATCACCGTAATATGTCGGGATATGAAAGATGTGCTCCAAGCGCCAACACACGTAATTTCACGTCAAGTTTCATAAATTGATTATTACGCTAGCGTTAGGAGAATAATGAATGTAACAAAATATGGCGGTTAAAAGGTTAAGATTCAGGATTTAACATAAATTTGAAGACAAAAGTTACACAATTTTATCTGTCAGTTATATTAAATATCATGCTATTAAGGCGCTTATACACGGCCGACTGATCGCATCAACTTTTGATCCTTTTCATGCGACAAAATGTTTGAAATTAAGCATAAATACGCGACGATTTGTCGACCGTATATACGCACCTTTAAATTAAGAAAAATACATACTCTATGGTGGGTTGAACTCATATTATAAGTTCATCGGATGAACCCCCGTCAAAATAAGGGGTTCTATAAGTCAAGCCTCTTGATTCAACATAAAATGGGCCTATAGGATTTTCTACTTTAGAAAATCATTAGAAAAATTGTATTTTCATACATACATATTATAACTATAATAAAATATATATTTTTTATGTATGTATGAAAATATCATACAAACATGCAATATGTATGAAATAGTCATAATCACTAAAAATATTAAAAATACAATTTCAACAATTAATTAATCGAAAATAGTTAAAAATTGATAATAAACAACAATAATAATTATCATAAAAAAATGATAATTAATTTTCATATGCAATAATTTTCATAATATATTATTATATTGTTACAATAATTTTACATGGATACTTTTAATTTACCAAGTGAAATAAAATTAACCAAATTCAAAAATAAACGCGGACACGTTTTAATTCATAACTTGAAAACGGATCGACCAATTTTGAAAGAATTGCAATGGGATCACCTAAGAAATGTATCCTTTTAAAAAAATAAAAAAATTTCATAATCGGTTCATGCGTTTTTATTTTATCAGTCAACATATAAAAAAAATTCCGACAAATTTAATAATTTCCGTCAAATTTGGAAAACGGTTTAAATTTTATATTAATTTCAGTACATATTATGTAATCCTTTATTATATATTTTTTATAGAAAAAATGATAATTTTTTGAGGTACCTTATAGTTAAATTTCATAAATTTTCTTAGTTGAACACTTTTACTAAAAATTAAATGATTTTTAAGGAACAAATCGCTTATTACAATTTATCTACAATTTAATACAAATTATTACAAAAAGGTTATAGTAATTTACTCTATGACGAAAAATCTTTATAATTATTACTATAGCTTTTTGTAACATTTGGTACACTACAAAATATACGATATTTTATATTTGTAGTAATATATTTATATTATATATTCACAGAAATGTTAACAAATAAAACTATTGAGTTTTATTTTGCATTATTTTATATAAAAAAACTTATTTTTTTTTATATTGGAAAAGAGAAGTTTAATATCTTTTATATTTATTCATTATTGGTTAGATGTTAAGCGACGATTCGGTCGTAGATGGGACCAGATTAAAAATAGAAGGCGGGATAAATCTATCCCTGAAATAAAGTCTTTTTTATTTATTTTGCATTCACTATAGTTTTATTATTAACATTTCTGTCCATGTAATTCGACGGTTTTCATAGATTCGACGCGATTTTACATACTTGTAAATATTAGTATTTACTACTGACTTGATCATTGAATTTCACTTTTGACAATAAAGATGTAGAATAAAAATCAAATTTTGTCCATAATGTAAAATTATTAAAAATTCACACGTATTATTTTATTGAAAACGTGTAATATACAACGCACTAAAGTTGCTTTGCGGGAGCGGTGACGTCACTTGTGGGTACTCAAGTCGGTACAAAATGTACGAAGTGACGAAGCGCGTCTTCGGCTAAAACTTTTAAGGTTACGTCAGACTGAGCCGGAACGGTAAAGCGGTCGCTATATTCATTTTGTTCCTGCCCGCGTTCGCTTTATATGTGACAGGTTACGTACAGTCAACTACAAAGAGATGTATCCATGTTAGTCTTACACAAGTGAAATTTAAAAAAAACTTTTTAAAACAAGCTTTTATTATTATTATTACCATCTAGCAAAGTACTCGTCAAGACGAATCAAATGAGCCCAAACTCGATGGGGTTACGTCGTTTTATTACGGAGTTCCTATGGCCACCTCCCAGCTCCATCATCAGATCAGCTCCATGTCATAATAATATTGCATTGTCATCCGATTTATGCATGCATGCAAAATTTCAGCTCAATCGGACACCGGGAAGTGGGTCAAATTAAACTTGCAAGATTTGATTACAGACTTACAGACAGACAGACAGACAGACAGACAACAGACAAGTGAAAGTAAATAAAAGCTTGTAAAAATGAAGGAACTTTTAGTATGCAAAAATTATTTACCCTTCGTGACATTTTCAGTATCCACCAAATCTTATACTATATTCGATTCATTTTAAATGCTATTATTATGTATCACCTAAGGAAACGTAGTGGGATACATCATTGTTGCATATTAAACGAGTCGATGATAATATAAAGTTTGATTGCTACTAGAAATGTCACGAACCAAGGGTAGTTCATTGTGGCAAATGAAAATTTACTTCATTTTGTAAGCCTAACATGGATACATCTCTTTGTAGTTGACTGTACAAACTAGAACATTCCAAAAATTCCGTTCCGGATCGCGTTCGCTTTACCGGCTTAGTGTGACGTAAGCTTTAGTGTCAAAAATAAATTCAATGATCGCACAGTCATATAGAGGTTTAATATAATTTTGCCTAAATACATATATTTTTACACTAAACCTTATGTATCTACTATACAAAATTTATATATTTCTTAATTTTAGATACAAAAAAGTGTTTAATACTTAAATTGCAGTTAATCTAGCCGTTTAACTGAATGACTAACAGGAAATAAAATTTGAAAATATTTTACGAAATATGTATGTAAAATACATACGTATTAATATATTTTACATGGATTTTTTACTGTATCTTAAAAAGAACTTTTTAACAGATTATTTAATATCGATGATATTTTTTTGGTTACTGATTATACAATTAAAGTACTAATATCAATGTCCACAATGGGCGGCCTTATAGCTTAGAGCGATCTCTTCCAGGCAACCAACTTTGCACGGAAAGTTATAAATTGAAGAGTAGGGTGTAATTTAGCAGAGGAGTCAAACTAACCTATAGATATTATGTTACGATGACAGTCTGTAGAGCATGTCTGGGAAACAAATTGTGTTGGAGAGATAAATTAAGTGTATGATCTAGATTAAGTTAGTAAAAATATTAGGTATTAGTCCTCTTCTCGCACCCGAGACATATGGCGACACTGCCAGGATTCGAATCTGTGATCTTCTGATAAAAAAATAATAAGTAAAAACAAAAAGTCTAACCATTAATTCCCCAGCTAATGTGAGTTTAATATTATGTGAAAGACTAGTGTACAAATAGGTTAGTTTGACTACAAAATTACTCTACTCTTGAATTTCAAACACTCCGCAAAGGTTTTTTTCTGGAATTCCAACCAACTGATTAATAATATATATTAATCGGTTAAAAAGATACAATAAGTGAGACCTTTGTGTGACCTTTTGAGTAAGTTTCTTCTAAAAATCTTGTATTTTTGACCCCTGACGCAAAAAAATCGGAGTGTTATAAGTTTAACGTGTCTGTCTGTTGCATCGTAGCTTCCAAACGGATGAACTGATATTGATTTCGTTTATTTTTGGTAGATAGGTGAATTAATCGGGAGTGTTCTAAGCTATGATTGATGGAAATCGGTTCAAGATGGCCGCCGCAACAATATGGCGATTTATATTTTTTAGCATATTTAAAATTTTACTTGTTAATAAGTTCTTCAGTTAATCGGCTAGTTGCATATTAAGTATTGCTACAACTTTTCCGTTCCTAATTTTACAAGAATAATACTTTTTCTACTATCTATGGAAATGTGTTTATGTCTTCTGATAGAGGGGTTGTTATCACTACAACATTTTACAAAACATGCATAGAGTCAACGTTATTCTTCTGATAAAGAGTTAATTATTACTACATTTTTTAAATACAAAACATGTATTTTTTGCGTAGGAACAGTAAACGAATAATTACAAAAGTAAATGTCGCTGTTTGTAATTTAATTATAACTTTTAAATAAATCAGAAGTTTACCGCGACTGCGGCCGGCGAAGCGACAGAATTTCTCAGCGCAGATGAGCACGCGAAGTGTCAAAACAAGACTGTATATATATGAGAATTTTTCCACTACACGAATATAATAATATATTTACAAATACATTTCCTGGCAGTGAATCCTGGAATAATTTTATCGCAAACTAGCTTATATTCTCGGCTTTGCCCGGGCAGACAAATCCTTTCTTAAGCCGTTTGGCTAATCCTTTTTTGGTCTACACTCTCAACAAAAACACGTCAACACGCAGCAAAATTTCCCTACACAAAAAAAATGTCTATGCTTCAAGCTTCAACAAATGTTTTTGCTTTGTTTATTCATTTATTTATTTACTAGCTAAGCCCGGCGGTAAGCTTCAACAAATGTTTTTGCTTTCCATCGGCTATGGATATATATAATAGGATATATAATATTTGTTGAAGCTTGAAGCATAGACATTATTATTATTTTTTGTGTAGGGGAATTTTGCTGTGTGTTGACGTGTTTTTGTTGAAAGTGTAGACCAAAAAAGGAGCTGGAGACCCGGCTTTAGAGGTTTAAGTCACAGAGAGGTGTTACAGATTTCAACACAATCCATAGCTGAACGTATCGGTTGAATAACGAAGTTTGTTGATATATCAATAGTACTTTAGTTTAGTTTTAAGTCTATTTTGTTATTTTTGTCCCAAGTATTGTAGCCAGTCAATCGGAAAGTCAGTCAGACTATTTATACATTCAAATGATACATACAGCTAACATTGTTATTAAACGGTTTTATTTTTAACCCCCGACGCAAAAACGACGGGGTGTTATAAGTTTGACGTGTCTGTCTGTCTGTGTGTCTGTCTGTGGCATCGTAGCTCCCAAACGGATGAACGGATTTTGGTTTAGTTTTTTTTGTTTGAAAGTAGAGTTAGTCGAGAGTGTTCTTAGCCATGTTTGGTGGAAATCGGTCCAAGATGGCCGCCGCTACAAAATGGCGGATTATTGTTTTTCTTCCACGACCCCCTCAATATGGGTATCAAATGAAAGGGCTTAACGAGTAGAATACAGCCAACTATATAAAATTTAAAATCCAAGATGGCCGCCATAAAAAAATAAAAAATAATGGTGAATTACGTATAGCGTTGGGGGTTTTTTAAATTTTTAATTTAATTCACTTGTATAAACAATATTTAGATGATAGGCAATAAACGTTGTTTTTTTAAGGAGGACAGGATCACAAGTTTTCGCTTTATTGATCAATTATTCAAGATTATTATAGTGTAGTATCACTCACTTGTCATTATTCTTGGTAACCACTATGCTAAAGTCACTGTGCATCAGTCAGTCAGAAGGTTTTCAATACATATTGTAATGACAGAAGGCGACAAACATTGTGTTTTATGAATTATTAGGGTAGCATCACAAGTATGCCTACTTGTGATCCTGCCCTCATTCAGTAAGTAAAAATGAAGTTTCGTGTTTTGGGAGGGTAGGATCGCTATAATGATGAATTATTCTCAGTTATTAGTGTATTATTAGGAGTCGTCGTTTGTGGTAAAGAGATATACAGTAACTTGACTGTCGAACTCGCGCGACCTTGAGTTCGACCGCTTCTAGGGAAAAAGTCAGAAAAAAGTCCCAGAAAGTCAGAAAAAAGTCCCAGAAAGTCAGAAAAAAGTCCCAGAAAGTCAGATTTTTTTATAGATATAAGTGATATAAGTCAATAAACATTGTTTTTTATTAATTATTAGGAGTCGTCGTCCTGTTTCTTAGCAGCCACTATAGTAAGGTCGGGTCGAGTCCGCATCAGTGCGGTCGGTGTGGCGCCGATCTCTGAACATAGACTCTCTATGTTTGATGGATCAGTCAGACAGTCAGAAAGTCAGTCATACTCTTTTATACGTTCAAATGTATCTACAATAAACATTGCATATTAATATACCAATTTTATACCCATATAATTTTCTTTTACTGATTTAAATGATAGAAATTAGTTTTTATTAATTATTCCCGGTTATTAGGGTAGGAACGAAGACTCTCTAGGTTTGATGAATTAGTCAGACAGTCAGAAAGTCAGTCATACTCTTAATGGTAGATACAATAAACGTTGCAATTTTACACCCAGACAAATTTCTTTTACTGATTTAAATGATACAAATTAGTTTTTATTAAATATTCAGTTATTAGGGTAGGATCACGATTATTCTGTTTCTTGATGACTACTATAGTGAAGTGGATCAAACTGTCAGTGTATCAGATTTTATACAGTTTTATCACGGTAAAGAGATATACAGTAACTTGACTTTCGAACTCGCGCGACCTTGAGTTCGACCGCTTCTAGGGAAAAAGTCAGAAAAAAGTCCCAGAAAGTCAGAAAATAGTCCCAGAAAGTCAGATTTTTTTATAGATTTAAGTGATATAAGTCAATAAACATTGTTTTTCATTAATTATTAGGAGTCGTCGTCCTGTTTCTTAGCAGCCACTATAGTAAGGTCGGGTCGAGTCCGCATCAGGGCGGTCGGTGTGGCTCCAGTTTCTGAACGAAGACTCTCTATGTTTGCTACTCGAATGCTCGGGAACTTTTGGGCTGGAAAAGAAAGATTAGGTATTAGGTATGGCGTCCAAAACATATTGATTTACTAGCTGCCTAGCCTAGCGGATTTACCCGCTATACAATAGCTTATGGCCTCTTTTTTACAAGCTTTATATTACTTTCACCTGTCTGTTGTCTGTCTGTCTGTCTGTCTGTCTGTCTGTCTGTAACCAAATCTTGCAAGTTTAATTTGACCTACTTCCCGGTTTCCAATTGAGCTGAAAATTTACATGCATGTGTAAATCGGATGACAATGCAATATTTTTATGACATCGAGCTGATGATGGAGCTGGAAGGTGGCCAAAGGAACTCTGTCATAAAACAACGCAACCCCACCGAGTTTGGGCTCATTTGATTCGTCTTGACGAGTACTTTATGATGCAAGATGATAACAATAATTAAAGCTTGTTTTTAAAAAGTATTTTTTAAATTTCACTTGTTTACAAGCTTTTATTTACTTTCACCTGTCTGTTGTCTGTCTGTAATCAAATCTTGCAAGTTTAATTTGACCTACTTCCCGGTCTCCGATTAAGCTGAAATTTTGCATGCCTATATAAATCGGATGACAATGCAATATTTTTATGACATCGAGCTGATCTGATGATGCGAGTTGGAAGGTGGCCATAGAAACTCCGTTATTAAACGACGTAACCCCATCGAGTTTGGGCTCATTTGATTCGTCTTGAAAAGTATCTAATGGTGCTAGATGGTAATAATAATAAAAGCTTGTTTTTTTAATATTTTTTTTTAATTTCACTTGTTTCTAATTATATCATTTCTTTTTCAGGGAGGAAGGAAATAACTACATCCAAATGGGCACAATCAACGCGCTCTTCGTGCTCGGCCGTACCATAGGCTTGGTCGGACACTATTTGGACCAGAAGCGCATGAAGCAGCCTCTTTACCGCCATCCTTGGGATGACATTACTTATATGTCACCCCTTAACTAAGAATTTCATGGTGAGATGTCGAAATGATTCACTGCAACTAATGTTTTCAATAATATCAGTAATTGTTTTAATTTTTATTTCTTGTTGAAATGATTCAATTCAATCTGGTACATTATTCAATTTAAAGCCAACAGAATTGGTAAAATATTAATCAAAATAACTTAAAATCTAAATCTTAAATAATATAAAAACGATCTTATTTACAATACAAACTAAACTAACCATAACCTAAATCTAATCGTTAACAAGTAACCCTCCTCCCAATGTACCCTGATAAATAATATATTATAAACGGTTCAATTCAACGCGTTGAAAACTCTAGAATGAGAGTAATATTACAATTACTCTCATTCATTCTCATTCATCATTCATTCATTTTTTTTTTATTAATTTATGTCGAATTTTAGTTCCATATGGTAAATGTTTAAATTTAACTTGATAAATGTACCCTTTTTTATTTCGATGTACCCTATTTTAATTTCAATGTACCCATTTTTAATTCAATGTACCCCATTTTTATTTCAATGTACCCCTTTTATATGTGAATTTTCGACATCTAGTAAAAGAATATTGTTATGTCCATAAAATAAAATAATATTATTATTTAGTTTATAGACTAGGGGGTTGTTAAGTATAAATGATTTTTAAAATAATAATAAAATATTAAATATATGCTTGTGACGCCGAATTTAGCTTAATTCAATATTGACATTTTATTACTAATGAACAACTTGTTAAAAAAATGTAGTGATAAAAATTGGCAGTAAAATAAAAAATTCTTGTAAAAGTTACTAAAAATACCGACTTAAAAATATTTCAAAGGAAAATATATGTTAAACAAGTTTTTGGCGTTAATATGTGCCCATTTAGTTATCACTACATCTTTTTGATACCTCAATGACAAATCAGATGAATTAAAAGATATTTTTCTAGTATTGGCTTTCAAATTGTTATTAATTCTATTAAAATATGTTAAGACGTATAAAATGAAATCACCCTCTCATTCCAAACTATTAGTTTATTTATTGTGCATTTGTTTATAATTGTGACTTTTTAAAAATAAATTAAAAATAATTAAATTAAATTTCGTCCAATTTATTTTTCCTTAAAAACTTTTTCTTACTTGAAACTTGCAATGGATAAATGTGTTTCACAAGAAAAATTAAGAAACTCAAAAAGTGTCTATTAAAATATGAGTTTTTTAGAGTAAAATTTTGGACGAAATTATATGAAAAACCCGTCTTTGTTGACAAAAAAAATAAATTAGACCTTTTAATTCTCAAAAGTACAATCTTTTTTATTTTGTTATGTGTTTGTATGCCCATTTATAAAAGAAATACATTTTTATTGAAATTATCAATTTTCAGTTATTTTTTCATTTTAAGAGCAACGAAATAAGAATTTACTTTGTAAGTTAATTAAATTCTTACTTAGTATAATGTAGGTACCTATCTGTATAAAAAGGAGTAGTAAGATACGAGAAGTTAATCCACAAATCGAAATAAATGAAAATATCATCTTTTCGAAATTCATTCGACTATGGAACGTATGAAAATGCAAAAAACAGCTGATCGGCAGAAAGGTCAATGAACTTTATATGAAACAGTATATAAGGTACAGGTAATTATTATATTTATTAAAAAAATATTATGAAATAGCCCTAAAACTGTGATGTACTTTTTCATAGAAAATGTCATTGACCTTTGTGTCGATCAGCTGATTTTTGCATTTTTATGCGTCCCAAAAACAAAAAATATCGAATAACGATAACATTTTCATTAATTTTGATTTGTAGCTTAACTTATATTATTACACCTTTTCGTACATAATTAACTTCGTGGCGTGCTATAGATGAGACTGTACAGCTTTGCTTCTAATCAATGTTGAATTTATAATAAAATTTAATGAAAATTTATAAAAACAGCACGGTATATGTAGTTACGCACTGGACCATTTATGATAAAATTGTTAATTGTAATAGATAGGAACTAACTAAAACAATATCGTGGCGATATTAAGACAAAATTAAAGAAAAGTGTGCAAAAAAGGAATCATAGCTAAAAAATATTATCTAATAAATTATGATTTTTAAGCGGTTATGACTTCGAATTCTGGGACAGATAGCCTAAACGGGTGGTCCGATTGAGCTGAAATTTGGTATAGCTGCGCCCAGCTGTTTTACCCGCTGTTCTAAGCTATCTCTATACCAAACTTTATAACAATCGGTGCAGCCGTTTAGTAGTGAAAAAGTAACAAACACACCAGTCATCCATACATTCTTACAAACTTTCACGTTTATAATATTAGTAAGATATAATACCAGGAGTAGACTTCCTTTGCAGGAGGTCGTCTAGGTGGGTACCCCAACAGTGCCAGTTATTCTACCGCCTGAGCAGTGATGTGCAAACATTACTGTGCTCTGGTAGGAGGGTACTGTAGCTAGTGAAATTACTGGGCTAAAGAGTCTTAACATCTCATGACTCTTGAGTAAGAAGCGTTGGTGCAGTGCTCCTAGAATTACACATAATTGTGAAATCCTAGGTAACACTGTACTAATTATGGGCAGCCGTTATCTCTTAACACCAGGAGAGCGTCTTGCTCGTCTTCTACTTCATCACATAAAAAATAATAATAATATAGATCCTATATCTAATAACTTTTCATAGTGGATGCTGCAACAAACAACAACATTTAACATATTTTTTTTAATTAAACATTTTGTAATATTTTTTTTATCGAATCTCTTTTTGCACAAAATAAAGTTGATCAACTAAACTATCGCCACGATATCGCTCGTGAAGAGGGTTCCTTAGACGTTAAACTAAATTGCACTGTTGTTTAGAAATAGTCACAAAATGTCGGTGTTAGGGAAAAGACTACTAACAGAATTTTATTTGACTCATTATGTTTTGTTACTACTACTTGAGGGGTTCATATACGGTTGACAGATTGTGAAATTGCGTTGATATGGATGTAAAAAAATTGGAAGCTTTTTTTGACGATAGCAATATTTGACTGTGTCTTAACTCTTAACTGTAAAATTTCGTTTTTATATCTTGCTCCTAAAATCATGACCCTGGCATAACTTACGAAATGAACTTCTGAATATACTTACGTGTAGGTCCCGTAATATCGTGTGAAAGCAGAGTGAAAAAAGTTATGAAAGCGGTGGTTTAAAAAATCCAATATTGCTACAATGACTTTAGCGGTGGTGGCCAAGGGGTTATGTGGTGCGGATGCAAATCTGGACCACCGAGTTCGACTCCCGGCCCCACACCAATGACATTAATCAGTTATGTGCGGGTTTTCCACTCGCTATACTGGAGGTAGGCTTCAGCCGTAGTTACCACCCTCTGGACAAAACCGTGTCGCCAAGCGGTCATTGTGACCGTGTTCCGGCATGATGTTCAGTGAAGCCAGGGGGGTATTTATCCCGCCTTCTAGGTTTAATCTGCTACCATCTACGGCCGCATCGTCGCTTAAGATCAGGCGAGAACGTAGTCAAAGGCTAACCTATAACGAATAAAAAAAAAGACATAATAAATATTTAAATCGATGGTTCAATAATCTCCAAAGGGAACTTAGGGTATCACTTTAATCCTGCATGCCTTGAGATAAGTTGTAAGTACAATGTTATCGACACAATTTTTCAACTGTATATGAACCGACTAATATTATTGTCAATAATATGAAACTCAGTTTAATTTTGTAAGTTTGTAATTGTGTTAAAATCTCTTATTTATTGGTATATATGTGAAAATGGTTGGTATCTGTAAATAAATGAAATTTTGTCAACTTATTTTTTCAATTATATTTTTTTATTCAGGAATTTCATTGTTTTATTTTATTGTTAAGGTAACCCCACTTTGAAACACATAACTCGACGAGCTATCTTAACTCTATGATCGCACTCTAGATATAAAATTACAAATAACTATTTATTTGTAATTTTAGGTAGGTAGGTATATTCTTCATAATCTAAGGAAAATCTGTTTTTTTCTTCCTGATGTAATTTTAGTAGATAAATTTATACCTACAATGAATAAGCTCAAGGGCGGATCCAGGATACGGTCCTGAGGGAACAAGGTGCAGACGGGCAAAAATATTATAATTGTTACAACTAAAAGTGTCTGTTTAGCTCGCTCTGAACTGTTAGAAAGTTCAAATATCCTTAACCTTTTGAACGTCACGGCACAAACGCATTTTCGTGCCCTGTGCGCCAAGGCACAATTTAAAAAAAAAATACCTACGAAAGAACTAGTGTTGCCAAGAGTCGATAAATATTTTTATTTCACTTTATTAAGACTGGGTTTTTTGTCGTCTATAGACGTCGTTGGCGTACAGGACCCGCAAGTACTTGTCAAGTATAGGTGACTTTGGCGGTCAAAAGGTTAACTGCGCCCAGCGGTTTTATTTTTAGTTAAGAATAATGAATAAAACAAGTCAAATAATTCCTTATTCATATATTTTACTCATAACATACCTGCCTCGACAATGCTTCTAAAACAAAAACTCTAAAATATAAACTTAACTTAGTGAGTTTTCTTCGATTACACCTTAATTTTAGTCAAAAAAATATTATAAAAATTAAAATAATCTTAATAAATAATTAATAACTATGAGTAAAACAATCTTATCAAAGAGAAAATATATGTACAATTGATTTTGGTATGATACATCCAATTATAGGATAGATTTTAAGGGGCTAATAGTCGCTGAGCCTCTGTCTCGCTCGCACGATATAACTTATTGTCAAATAACAATTGATAAAATTTACTTTTTGGAAATGTGTTAAATTGAAAATTTTGCTCATATTTTTATACAATTTTTTAAAGTATAACCAGTTTGATACTTTATAAAATGGTTGAGGCATGTTTAGAGATAGATATTTTTCATATATTTGAGAATGCCATTGTTGTTATTAATGGTAGCAAACTAGGAATACTTAAGATAAGATAAGATAATTTATTTGTCAGAATTTTGGTACAATAAATAAGATCTTAAAACTAATAGGTTCCATCAAAATTCTGCCTTAGCAGGCGTACAAATATCGAATTCAATAATTGTAATTTATAAAATTAGTTATTATTCATATAATGTGAATTATTACATACAAAGTCAAACAAATTGGATAAAGATAATTATTTGAGATTATTGTCATTTAAAAAATCCTTAACAGAATAATAACATTTTGTCAGAAGCATTTCAAACAATTTTCTTTTAAATGTGTTTAGATTATTTTCTGTAATATTGTCTGGAATCTTATTATAAACTCTAATAGCCATACAGTACACATTTTGGCTGTTTAGTTGTAATCTTTGTGCAGGGACTTATAAAAATAGTATAAAAATATGAGCAAAATTTTCAAAATCATTTCCAAAAAGTAAATTTTACCAATTGTTATTTGACAATAAGTTATATAGTGCGAGCGAGACAGAGGCCCAGCGACTATTAACCCTTTAAGAAATTATTTAATAAGCTAACAGAAAAACATAACTTTTTGGTGGTAGGCTTCGGCCGTGGCTAGTTACCACCCACTGGACAAAACCGTGTCGCCAAGCGGTCATTGTGACCGTGTTCCGGCATGATAATCAGTGAAGCTCGGGGGGATAAATCCCGCCTTCTAGGTTTAGTTTGCTTACCACATCCAAAACTTCATTAACCCATTATCCGCCATCACCGTAATATGTCGGGATATGAAAGATGTGCTCCAAGCGCCACACACGTAATTTCACGTCAAGTTTCATAAATTGATTATTACGCTGGCGTTAGGAGAATAATGAATGTAACAAAATATGGCGGTTAAGATTCAGGATTTAACATAAATTTTAAGACAAAAGTTACACAATTTTATCTGTCAGTTATATTAAATATCATGCTATTAAGGCGCTTATACACGGCCGACTGATCGCATCAACATTTGATCTATTTCATGCGACAAAATGTTTAAAATTAAGCATAAATACGCGACGATTTGTCGACCGTATATACGCACCTTTAAATTAAGAAAAATACATACTCTATGGTGGGTTGAACTCATATTATAAGTTCATCGGATGAACCCCCGTCAAAATCAGGGGTTCTATAAGTCAAGCCTCTTGATTCAACATAAAATGGGCCTATAGGATTTTCTACTTTAGAAAATCATTAGAAAAACTGTATTTTCATACATACATATTATAACAATAATATTAAAATAAAATATATTTTATGTATGTATGAAAATATTATACAAACATGCAATATGTATGAAATAGTCATAATCACTAAAAATATTAAAAATACAATTTCAACAATTAATTAATCGAAAATAGTTAAAAATTGATAATAAACAACAATAATAATTATCATAATATATTATTATATTGTTACAATAATTTTACATGGATTACTTTTAATTTAACAAGTGAATAAAAATAAACCAAATTCAAAAATAAACGCGGACACGTTTTAATTCATAACTTGACAACGGATCGACCAATTTTGAAAGAATTGCAATGGGACCACCTGAGAAGTGTATCCTTTTAAAAAATCAAAAAATTTCATAATCGGTTCATGCGTTTTTATATTATCAGTCAACATATAAAAAAAAATCCGACAAATTTAATAATTTCCGTCAAATTTGGAAAACGGTTTAAATTTTATATTAATTTCAGTACATATTATGTAATCCTTTGTTATATATTTTTTTATATAAAAAGATTATAATTTTTTGAGGTACCTTATTATAGTTAAATTTCATAAATTTTCTTAGTTGAACACTTTTACTAAAAATTAAATGATTTTTAAGGAACAAATCGCTTATTACAATTTATCTACAATTTAATACAAATTATTACAAAAAGGTTATAGTAATTTACTCTATGACGAAAAATCTTTATAATTACTATAGCTTTTTGTAACATTTGGTACACTACAAAATATACGATATTTTATATTTGTAGTAATATATTTATATTATATATTCACAGAAATGTTAACAAATAAAACTATTGAGTTTTATTTTGCATTATTTTATATAAAAAAACTTTTTTTTTTTTTATATTGGAAAAGAGAAGTTTAATATCTTTTATATTTATTCATTATTGGTTAGATGTTAAGCGACGATACGGTCGTAGATGGGACCAGATTAAACATAGAAGGCGGGATAAATCTATCCCTGAAATAGTCTTTTTTATTTATTTTGCATTCACTATAGTTTTATTATTAACATTTGTGTCCATCTAATTCGACGGTTTTCATAGATTCGACGCGATTTTACATACTTGTAAATATTATCAGTATTTACTACTGTCTTGACATTGAATTTAACTTTTGACAATAAGGATGTAGAATTAAAAAAAAAACCACAATGTAAAGTATTAAAAAATATTGGACACAAATTGTTTTATTTGTTATTTTAATACAAAAACGAGTTTTTACGTTTTTCATTGCAACGCACTTTTTTTGAAGTGAAAACTTCTTTAGCGGCGCTGAGCACTTTTTTGTATGGGTAAAAACTTTAAAACTCGCGTCAGGGTCACGTGATGCTGATCGAAAAAGCGTAAGATCGAGGGGAAGGGAGAGGAACTAGTATCTCCCACTCTTTCTACCGTGCCTGAGTGTGCTGCTCTGTTGATGGTGTAAAAGTCGTCGAAATTATGGATGGAAGTTGATTTTTCTGAGAGATAAAATTTAATGTAATATATAAATAACGATATAATATTATAAATAACAACATATAAATTGTCATATTTGTGTACGATAGCGCAATAAATAAACATTGTATTCTACCTCATAAATGATAGTACTTTTATACTTATAATTAAACACAACATTAATATTGAAGTTTTCACTTCTGCCGGCACTCCCGGAGTGCTACCTTTTTTTTTTTTTTGGGTTTTTACTTCAACAGAACAGGTAACCCTACTTACACTGTCAGAGTCAAATCACAATTTATAGGTTGTGTGGCCAACCTATATGTTGCAGTTTCAGGTCGCCGAGATTACTACACCTGCAACATGACCTGACGAAAAAAACTCCCTAAAACTTTTAGTGTCATAAATTAAATTCAATGATCGGACAGTCATATAGAGGTATAATTATAATATAATTTTGTCTAAATACATATATTTTTACACTAAACCTTATGTATCTACTATACAAAATTTATATATTTCTTAATTTTAGATACAAAAAAGTGTTTAATACTTAAATTGCAGTTAATCTAGCCGTTTAACTGAATGACTAACAGGAAATAAAATTTGAAAGTATTTTACGAAATATGTATGTAAAATACATACGTATTAATATATTTTACATGGATTTTTTTACTGTATCTTAAAAGGAACTTTTTAACATATTATTTAATATCGATTATATTTTTTTGGTTACTGATTATATTAATCGGTTAAAAATATACAATAAGAGACCTTTGTGTGACCTTTTGAGTAAGTTTCTTCTAAAAATCTTGTATTTTTGACCCCTGACGCAAAAACGTCGGAGTGTTATAAGTTTAACGTGTCTGACTGTCTGTGTGTCTGTCTGTTGCATCGTAGCTTCCAAACGGATGAACCGATATTGATTTCGTTTATTTTTGGTTGAAAGTTGAATATAGTCGGGTGTGTTCTTAGCTATGTTTGATGGAAATCGGTTCAAGATGGCCGCCGAAACAAAATGGATCGCGATTTATATATTCTATTTGCATTTTTATAATTTTACTCGGTTTATAAGTTCTTCAGTTAATCGGCTAGTTGCATATTAAGTATTGCTACAACTTTTCCGTTCCTAATTTTACAAGAATAATACTTTTTCTACTATCTATGGAAATGTGTTTATGTCTTCTGATAGAGGGGTTGTTATCACTACAACTTTTTACAAAACATATGCTTAGAGACAACGTTATTCTTCTGATAAAGAGTTAATTATTACTACATTTTTTAAATACAAAACATGTATTTTTTGCGTAGGAACAAAAAACTAATTCTTTTACGAAGGTAAATGTCGCTGTTCGTAATTTAATTATAACTTTAAAATAAACCAGAAGTTTGCTGCGACTGCGGCCGGCGAAGCGACAGAATTTCTCAGCGCAGATAAGCACGCGAAGTGTCAAAACATGACTGTATATATATGAGAATTTTTCCACTACACGAATATAATAATATATTTACAAATACATTTCCTGGCAGTGAATCCTGGAATAATTTTATCGCAAACCAGCTTATATTCGCGGTTTTGGCCGTGTAGACAAATCCTTTCTTAGAGATTTAAGTTTCAGAGAGGTGTTACAGATTTCAAAACAATCCATAGCTGAACGTATTGGTTGAATAACGAAGTTTGTTGATATATCAATAGTACTTTAATTTAGTTTAAGAGCATCACTCATGATGCTTTCTCGCTCGCACAATTTGACAAATTTTGAAATATAAATTCAAGGAAATAATTTATTGAAAATTCCTCTATACCAGCCCTCCATAATATTATGGGGTCGAGAGATGTGTGATATAACTCAAACCACCGAATTTATTATTGAAGGAGTATAATTTATAGTATAAGCAGATAGGTACAGAAGATAGGTACACGGAAGAAGGTTACACGATAGATATAGTCCAGCACAAACAATAAATAGCGGAAGGATAGTGGCGATAGCATACAATGCATACGACGTACGAAAACAATAGCGCGGTGGATATGCGAGCGACATGCGTTCAGTCCCGAGGTGATTTTCGCACTGCACTGGCGAGCGAGCGCACAGTGTTGCCAACTATAGCAAGGCGAAATGTGCTAAGGTGTGGTGAAAAAAATGCCAAAAATATGCTAGTTTTGAAAAAAAGTGCTAAAATAATATGCTAAATATAATTTTAATAAAAAATGTATTAAAAAAATACATTTTAACTGTTTTGAACAGACATTTGTCGACTGGGGTCTTCATTTGCAACTATAGAAGAAGCAAGTAGAAGGCCTGTGAAGAAGGCTGTGATAAATCTGGTTAGAAACAACACTGGTCAGAACAAAAGAGTGCGCTTTAGGTCGATTCATGTTTATAATAATATTATTTAGTAACGAAAAAACGGAAGAGGTTTACAAGTGGATGCGTGTACAGTGTATTTTTTGATCATTACTCCGATATTGGTTATTCTTTTTTATATTTCCTATGTTCTTCGATCCATATTTAATTCAACTTTATTATGTAAATAATGCTAAAAAAATATGCTATATGCTAAACGACAAAATAATGTGCTAAACAGAAAGAAAATATGCCAAATTTAGCATATAAAATGCTAAATTGGCAACGCTGCGAGCGCAGGCGCAGCGCGGCGGCCGGCCGCCGATGCAACATATACAAAGTTATTACGAGTAGCGCTCGCCTCAAAACTAGTTTCCACAGAGACGCGGCCGGTTGGCGCTGGGTGCGTTGAGGTGTATAAAATTTTATCATGTGGAATGAGTGTTTGTTTGTGAGACTGTATGAATGATGTTAAATGAATATTAAATATTATTGTTATACTGTTTATCTATTTATATACTTACTATTTTATGATGTTTATTTATTATATTGTTATAAGTTACAATGTATTTATTTATTTGTACATGTTATTAATATATACGTAGATAATATCTAAAATATGAATATATACTTTATTTTAATGATAAATATATATGTAGTTCGTGTAATGTGGTAGGTATAAGCCCACAATATTATTGCGAACATTTTAAAAGTGTTTTCAGTGAGAAATATTAAAATAGAGCAATAATATTATGCAGGGCTTGTATAGAGGAATTATCAATAAATTAATTCCTTGAATTTATATTTCAAAATTAGTCAAATTGTGGGAGCGAGCGAGCGTCACTCGATATATACGCTCTAAAGTCTATTTTGTTATTTTTTTGTCCCAATAAAGAGTATTGTAGCCAGTCAATCGGAAAGTCAGTCAGACTATTTATACATTCAAATGATACACACAGCTAACATTGTTATTTTATCGCTTAGTGATGTTCAATACTATTTTCTTTTATAGATTTAAATGATAGAAAAATGTGATTTTGTTCGTTGATCGATCTATCAGTCGATCAATCGGGCATGTTCCTTTTATATATTTAGACTAGCTTAAGCTCGCGGCTTTTCCCGCATGGCAAAATCCTTTCTTAGAGGAGGTCTTCGCCATAAAACCTATCTATGTTCCAAATTTCAACCCAATCCGTCCAACGGTTTAGGCTGTGCGTTGATAGATCAGTCAGTCAATCAGTCGCTCTTTCCTTTTATATATTTAGATGATAGGCAATAAACGTTGTTTTTTTTTTAATTTGTTTCTGTAATGAGGGTATGATGACAAGTTTTCGCTATAATGATCAATTATTCCTAGTTATTAGGGTAGGATAACGAGTCATCGCCATTATTTTCTGAAATTAGAGTAGGTTAACGAGACGTCACCTTTAATAATTATTATTATTATTTTCTGTAATGAGGGTAGGATGACAAGTTTTCGTTATAATGATCAATTATATTCCTAGTTATTAGGGTATGATCACGACTATTCTGTTTTTTTGACTACTATAGTGAAATGCATCAATCTGTCAGTGTATCAGATTTTATACAGTTTTATCAAGGTAAAGAGATATACAGTAACTTGACTTTCGAACTCGCGCGACCTTGAGTTCGACCGCTTCTAGGGAAAAAGTCAGAAAAAAGTCCCAGAAAGTCAGAAAAAAGTCCCAGAAAGTCAGATTTTTTTATAGATTTAAGTGATATAAGTCAAACATTGTTTTTTATTAATTATGAGGAGTCGTCGTCCTGTTTCTTTGCAGCCACTATAGTAAGATCGGGTCGAGTCCGCATTAGAGCGGTCGGTGTGGCTCCAGTTTCTGAACGAAGACTCTCTATGTTTGCTACTCGAATGCTCGGGAACTTTTGGGCTGGAAAAGAAAAAAATAGTCATTAGATATCGTATTCAAAATACATAATATACTGATTTACTAGCTGCCTAGCTTAGCGGTTTTATAGCCTATATGTAATTCCAGGGTCTAAGCCATCAATATACAAAATTTCAGCTCAATCAGTCCACTCGTTTAGGCGTGAAAGAGTAACAAACTTCCTGACATCCATTCTTACAAATCTTTCACGTTTATAATATTAGTAAGATAAAAGCCAATTAGCCTTTGACGTGAAAAGTGACGGCTGTAGATGGTAGTAGAGATAACCTAGAAGGCGGGATCCCTTAAATATTGATGTTACCTGAGGATCTAGTGGCAGGAGCAGTGGTAGGAGAGGAGGTAGGATCGTTGTCCTGCTCAGATTGCAGTATTATAGAGACCGGTATGGATTCCTCGTCGTTACTGCTTCCTACCATCACCTGCCTGCCAGCTAATGATGTTCTTACCTGAGGATCTAGTGGCAGGAGCGGTGGCAGGAGGCGGTAGGATCCTTCCTACCATCACCTGCCTGCTAATGATGTTATGAAGTGTTACCTGAGGATCTAAAGACAGGAGCGGTGGTAGGAGGCGGTAGGATCCTTCCTACCATCACCTGCCTGCTAATGATGTTATGAAGTGTTACCTGAGGATCTAAAGGCAGGAGCGGTGGTAGGAGGCGGTAGGATCCTTCCTACCATCACCTGCCTGCTAATGATGTTATGAAGTGTTACCTGAGGATCTAAAGGCAGGAGCGGTGGTAGGAGGCGGTAGGATCCTTCCTACCATCACCTGCCTGCTAATGATGTTATGAAGTGTTACCTGAGGATCTAAAGGCAGGAGCGGTGGTAGGAGGCGGTAGGATCCTTCCTACCATCACCTGCCTGCTAATGATGTTATGAAGTGTTACCTGAGGATCTAAAGACAGGAGCGGTGGTAGGAGGCGGTAGGATCCTTCCTACCATCACCTGCCTGCTAATGATGTTATGAAGTGTTACCTGAGGATCTAAAGACAGGAGCGGTGGTAGGAGGCGGTAGGATCCTTCCTACCATCACCTGCCTGCTAATGATGTTATGAAGTGTTACCTGAGGATCTAAAGGCAGGAGCGGTGGTAGGAGGCGGTAGGATCCTTCCTACCATCACCTGCCTGCTAATGATGTTATGAAGTGTTACCTGAGGATCTAAAGACAGGAGCGGTGGTAGGAGGCGGTAGGATCCTTCCTACCATCACCTGCCTGCTAATGATGTTATGAAGTGTTACCTGAGGATCTAAAGGCAGGAGCGGTGGTAGGAGGCGGTAGGATCCTTCCTACCATCACCTGCCTGCTAATGATGTTATGAAGTGTTACCTGAGGATCTAAAGGCAGGAGCGGTGGTAGGAGGCGGTAGGATCCTTCCTACCATCACCTGCCTGCTAATGATGTTATGAAGTGTTACCTGAGGATCTAAAGGCAGGAGCGGTGGTAGGAGGCGGTAGGATCCTTCCTACCATCACCTGCCTGCTAATGATGTTATAAAGTGTTACCTGAGGATCTGGTGGCAGGCGCAGTGGTAGGAGAGGCGGTAGGATCGTTGTCCTGCTCAGATTGCAGTATTATAGAGACCGGTATGGATTCCTCGTCGTTACTACTTCCTACCATCACCTTCTTGGCAGCTGCCGGCTGAAACAATAACGTTACTTTGTTTTTTTTTTTTACTAGAAGACCCGCGCGCACTTCGTAAGGTGAATATAGTACACACACATAGGTAGGCATTGTAATTAGTGAAATTATTGGGCTGAAGAGTTAACATCTTATGACCAGCCCTGGATTTACACTAGGGGCATTCGGGGCGAGTGCCCAGGGCGGCAAATTTTGGGGGGGGGCGGCAAATTTTCAGGGGGCGGCAAATTAACTTAACTGGGGTCGGCAAATTTCAAACCTAATGTAATCGCGCACCTCCATAACACCCCCCCCCCCCCCCGCCGCCGCCGCGACGAAAAAGGGCGGCATATTCTCACTGCCCAGGGCGGCATTTTAACTAAATCCGGGCCTGCTTATGACTCTCAAGTCTCAAGTAAGAAGTGTTGGTGCACCTAGAACGTCATTATGAAATCCTGAGAACTGTACTGATTATTGGCAGCGTTTTCTTTTACCATCAGGAGAGCGTCTTATTCTTAACTTTCCTCTATTATCCTAACATCTTTCTTAGAAGAAAAAATTCTCAGTATTTGTCTACTATATTCACCTTCTGACCTTTTTAACCCCCGACGCAAAAACGACGGGGTGTTATAAGTTTGACGTTCTGTCTCTGTGTGTGTGTGTGTGTGTCTGTCTGTGGCATCGTAGCTCCCGAACGGATGAACGGATTTTGATTTAGGTTTTTTTGTTTGAAAGTAGAGTTAGTCGAGAGTGTTCTTAGCCATGTTTGGTGGAAATCGGTCCAAGATGGCCGCCGCTATAAAATGGCGGATAACTTTTTTCTTCCACGACCCCATCAACATGGGTATCAAATAAAAGGGCTTGACTAGTAGAATACAACGCACTATAACAAATTTAAAATCCAAAATGGCCGCCACCACAAAACCGCGAATTACATATTTTGAAAGCGTTGCGTGGGGGTTTTTTTTTAAATTTTTAATTTAATTCACTTGTTCATCTATAATACATGATTTAAAACGTTGCCCCGTTATAGGCTTTACTAGCCATTCTCGTAAGTGCCGTATCTTGAACATGGACGCTGCTTAAGGGTTATCACCCGGCACCCACCCAGAGCAGACACCCCAGTGCCAGACCCACTCGGCACCCACTCGGCACCGCCTCGCCTCGCGCGGTTAGTATTCTTTATATGGATTATTATGGATTTGTATGGGCATGCGCTCACTACATCAACTCCGCGGGTGGACCACGCGGTGACGGCGGGTGGACCACGCGGTGACGTGGACCACGCGGTGACGGCGGGTGGACCACGCGGTGACGTGGACCACGCGGTGACGGCGGGTGGACCACGCGGTGACGTGGACCACGCGGTGACGGCGGGTGGACCACGCGGTGTCGTGGACCACGCGGTGACGGCGGGTGGACCACGCGGTGACGTGGACCACGCGGTGACGGCGGGTGGACCACGCGGTGACGTGGACCACGCGGTGACGGCGGGTGGACCACGCGGTGACGTGGACCACGCGGTGACGGCGGGTGGACCACGCGGTGTCGTGGACCACGCGGTGACGGCGGGTGGACCACGCGGTGACGTGGACCACGCGGTGACGTGGACCACGCGGTGACGGCGGGTGGACCACGCGGTGACGGCGGGTGGACCACGCGGTGACGTGGACCACGCGGTGACGGCGGGTGGACCACGCGGTGACGGCGGGTGGACCACGCGGTGACGGCGGGTGGACCACGCGGTGACGGCGGGTGGACCACGCGGTGACGGCGGGTGGACCACGCGGTGACGGCGGGTGGACCACGCGGTGACGGCGGGTGGACCACGCGGTGACGGCGGGTGGACCACGCGGTGACGTGGACCACGCGGTGACGGCGGGTGGACCACGCGGTGACGGCGGGTGGACCACGCGGTGACGGCGGGTGGACCACGCGGTGACGTGGACCACGCGGTGACGGCGGGTGGACCACGCGGTGACGTGGACCACGCGGTGACGGCGGGTGGACCACGCGGTGACGGCGGGTGGACCACGCGGTGACGGCGGGTGGACCACGCGGTGACGGCGGGTGGACCACGCGGTGACGGCGGGTGGACCACGCGGTGACGGCGGGTGGACCACGCGGTGACGGCGGGTGGACCACGCGGTGACGGCGGGTGGACCACGCGGTGACGGCGGGTGGACCACGCGGTGACGGCGGGTGGACCACGCGGTGACGGCGGGTGGACCACGCGGTGACGGCGGGTGGACCACGCGGTGACGGCGGGTGGACCACGCGGTGACGGCGGGTGGACCACGCGGTGACGGCGGGTGGACCACGCGGTGACGGCGGGTGGACCACGCGGTGACGGCGGGTGGACCACGCGGTGACGGCGGGTGGACCACGCGGTGACGGCGGGTGGACCACGCGGTGACGGCGGGTGGACCACGCGGTGACGGCGGGTGGACCACGCGGTGACGGCGGGTGGACCACGCGGTGACGGCGGGTGGACCACTCGGTGACAACTCGCTGCTCGCATGCTTGCCTTGCGTTGGATGCGCGACGTTCGTTGGTATTTCCTTGTTGTTCGTTGGTTATAACGCGGCGTCCACCAACGCAACACGGCAACAACAACGACACAACCGCTTGGCGACACGGTTTTGTCCAGTGAGTGGTAATTAGCCAAGTCTACCACCAGCTCTTCAATGATGGAATGTGGGCTGATGATGATGATATATTACCTTAGCATCAGGTTTCCTGGTCTGAGGTTTACTGGCGGTGGCAGTTCCTGGGCTGGGCCTGCTCCTCAATGATGGATCCACTTCTATCGGGATTGGATCGAAGTCCACTGCTGAAACAGAAATGGTTATACACTTTAGTTATAGAATAGAATACGTACAAGTAGTTGTAATAGCTATAATGAGTGACAGAGATAGTGACAGTGACAGAGAAATTAAAGTGTGGAAGATTGTCCTGGTATAGACATATTATGAAATGAGGTGATCCGACAGAGAACCAGAGTTACCGACATAGCAGAAAGGATTAGCAAACTGAAGTGGCAATGGGCTGGTCACATTTGCCGTAGAACCGATAACCGTTGGGGTAGACGAGTTCTCGAGTGGAGACCACGTCTCGGTAAACGTAATGTCGGGCGTCCATGGGCGAGATGGGGCGATGATATCCGGAGGGTCGCTGGGGGTGGTTGGAGAAGAAAAACGGAGGAGCGAGTTGAGTGGCGTGCCATGGGGGAGGCCTATGTCCACCAGTGGACGAACATAGGCTGATGATGATGAGACATATTATGCGGAGGGATGAAAGTCATGTGACCAAAAAGTCCATGAATATGGTGATAGGTGGTAATCCGGGACGGGGGCGCCCGAAAATAGGTTTGGATGAACTGTGTGTGCAGGGATATGCGTGCTAGGGGAGTGGATGCAGATATGACGGATGATAGAGTGGAATGGAGGAGAAAAACGTGTTGTGCCGACCCTACCTAGTGTGGGATAAGGGCAGGAAGAAGAGTTGTAATAGCTATAATAATATTTCATATGTTTCTCTATTTTTACAAGCTTTTATTAACTTTCACCTGTCTTCTGTCTGTCTGTCTGTTTGGGTAGACTTCCTTTACAGGTCGACCAGGTGAGTACCACAACAGTAATTCTACCGCCTGAGCAATGATGTGCAAACATTACTGTGCTTCGGTAGGAGGGTACAACTGGACTGAACAATTATTGACGTGCAAAATTTATATGGCTTATTTGAATAAATGATTTTTTGTTTTATTTTATTACACACCGGGTCCAAAATCAGCAACATGTGCGGCCAAATTGGCCACACTGACTCCTAAAGCGCTGGCGGCCGCCGCGAGTGATATTTCACCTCGCTGTAACCGCTCTAACACTTCTGATGGACCTTTCACTTGCCAGAAGTCACGGACGGCCCTGGAAAAATAAATATAAACATATGTAAAAAAATATATTGTTAGAAACAAACAAACAAGCAAACGACCCGCCTGATGGTGAGCGGTTACCGTCGCCTATGGACATCAAGACAAAGACAGAAGATGTCTCACGGAATCTCGGCTGCAGAGCCTTGAACACCGTAGAATGGTCGCCTCGTTATCGGTCTTCTATAGGATTCATTTTGGAGAGTGTGCGCAGGAATTACACGAACTAATTCCTCCAAGCCCATTCTACCGACGGACGTCGCGGCAGACGGCAAAGCGGCATCCTTACTTAGTGGCGTTACCAACAGCCCGCACCAAGCGTGACGCTTCGTCGTTCTTAATGAGAACTGGTCGCGTTTGGAACACTTTACCGTCATCTGTGTTTCCCGAGCGGTACAACTTGGGTATCTTCAAGGCACGAGTGAATAGGTACCTTTCTAGGCATCTTACGTGATCCATCGTCGACCGCATATTCACTTTCCATCAGGTGGGATGTGATCAAACGTAGGCCTATCTCGTATAAAAAAAAAAAAAAAGATTGTTTATTGCCAAAAAGTTTTGTACATTGTTTTACAGTAGTATTCGTATAAACAGTAAGATATTTAAATGCTATAAGAATTAGTCATTGAGACCCAAACTAAGCTCAAGGCTTGTATCTTGAGCCTCAGGAGTGATTGTCGAAATCGGCTAAAATGATGTGCTGTTCGTTAAAATGGCAATACAAATTAAAATAAGTGGTTGCTTGATTCTGAACATTAGTTTAGGATTACAACATTTACAAAAATTGATGATTGTAATATAAAACTTACGTTATATAAAGCAAAGATAAATGTACTTGTAGACAGATTAGATAGGGCAACATTATAATTACGCCATTTCCTTTAATTTTATCGGTGGGCAGAGTTTATAATGGCAAACTCTGGCGTAACACTTATAACGGGCGCTGATTCGTCAATATAAAAGCATCGCTTCGTGGCGGCTTGTGATTGGCCGATAGTCGGGGGACGCGTATTATTGGCCAATGAGCGTGAAGCAAGTGTTGTAGAAAAGATCCGATGGTGGCGCTAGTAAGCGAGTTTACGTGGTACGGATCTCGGTGTGGTAGCTCACTTTTGGCTTGGGATCTGCAGAGGCGCGTTGGGACTCGGACAACTGGGAATATTAGCGTCCATTACGAGTGGAACGCCGAGTCCACCGAATAATTATTAAAGCTAAGTATAAGTAGAGTCTTTAGCTAGGTCTCATAATAATTTGTCTTAAGTGAATAAAATTATAATTAATTGTGCTAATGCTTGTAATGTTTTATTATCCTCGGCCGTTATTATCCACACCATCTAATGATGAGGGGCTTTAGAAAGCGACCATATATATAGGCAGGCGGGGCTCACTATTCTACATACTATTTAGGTATTATTGTATATGTATTATGTATAAACAATTAATAAAAAAAAAACAATGCAGTAGATATTAACACACACAATATTCTACTAATGCCCTTTCATTTGATACCCATATTGAGGGAATTGTGAAAAAATATGTATTTCGCCATTTTGTGGCGGCGGCCATCTTGGACCAATCTCCATCAAACAGCTAAGAACACTCCCTAATAATTCATCTTTCTAACGAAAAAAACTAAACCAAAATCTGTTCATCCTTTTGGGACTTACGATGCCACAGACAGACACACAGATAGATCACACATACACAAACACACACCCACACACACGCGCACGCACGTACGAGCCAAAATCGAGGCCCTGTGGTCGTACGTCCGGCTTGTGGTCCGGAGACCCTGGGTTCAAATCTCAGTGTGGCAAAAACTTTTCGCCGGGACGCTACCGTGTTTTGGCGCGACACGTAAAATTGTGGGTCCCGTCTGTTTCCTATAAGATATGTAGGAGGCAGTCGTTAGGTCATGTTGCAGGCCCTTTAGTAATCTCGGCGACCTGAAACTGCAACATATAGGTTGGCCACACAACCTATTATTGTGCTTTGACTCTGACAGTGTAAGTAGAATATCCTGTTCTGTTAAAGTATAAACCCCAATTATTATTATTACATATATTAAGATTAATATGAACAATACTCACCGATACGGTCTGTTAATACACCCGTACACGTCTCGATATCTCCCATACAAGGTCCCGTATGATACGCCGAGTATTTCATATGAACATGAACAATACTCACCGATACGGTCTGTTAATACACCCGTACACGTCTCGATATCTCCCATACAAGGTCCCGTATGATACGCCGAGTATTTCATATGAACATGAACAATACTCACCGATACGGTCTGTTAATACACCCGTACACGTCTCGATATCTCCCATACAAGGTCCCGTATGATACGCCGAGTATTTCATATGAACATGAACAATACTCACCGATACGGTCTGTTAATACACCCGTACACGTCTCGATATCTCCCATACAAGGTCCCGTATGATACGCCGAGTATTTCATATGAACATGAACAATACTCACCGATACGGTCTGTTAATACACCCGTACACGTCTCGATATCTCCCATACAAGGTCCCGTATGATACGCCGAGTATTTCATATGAACATGAACAATACTCACCGATACGGTCTGTTAATACACCCGTACACGTCTCGATATCTCCCATACAAGGTCCCGTATGATACGCCGAGTATTTCATATGAACATGAACAATACTCACCGATACGGTCTGTTAATACACCCGTACACGTCTCGATATCTCCCATACAAGGTCCCGTATGATACGCCGAGTATTTCATATGAACATGAACAATACTCACCGATACGGTCTGTTAATACACCCGTACACGTCTCGATATCTCCCATACAAGGTCCCGTATGATACGCCGAGTATTTCATATGAACATGAACAATACTCACCGATACGGTCTGTTAATACACCCGTACACGTCTCGATATCTCCCATACAAGGTCCCGTATGATACGCCGAGTATTTCATATGAACATGAACAATACTCACCGATACGGTCTGTTAATACACCCGTACACGTCTCGATATCTCCCATACAAGGTCCCGTATGATACGCCGAGTATTTCATATGAACATGAACAATACTCACCGATACGGTCTGTTAATACACCCGTACACGTCTCGATATCTCCCATACAAGGTCCCGTATGATACGCCGAGTATTTCATATGAACATGAACAATACTCACCGATACGGTCTGTTAATACACCCGTACACGTCTCGATATCTCCCATACAAGGTCCCGTATGATACGCCGAGTATTTCATATGAACATGAACAATACTCACCGATACGGTCTGTTAATACACCCGTACACGTCTCGATATCTCCCATACAAGGTCCCGTATGATACGCCGAGTATTTCATATGAACATGAACAATACTCACCGATACGGTCTGTTAATACACCCGTACACGTCTCGATATCTCCCATACAAGGTCCCGTATGATACGCCTAATATTTCCGCCGCTTGCTTCATTTCTAGCTCTTTCAGTCTCACTGCCTCCATTACCTGTAAAAACAAAAATAAATTGATTATGGATCAAACTCTAACTCAAATTTATTCAAATAGGCTACAATGGAACACTTTTGCAAGTCAATTTGTACATTTACCTATATTTCTATTTTAATACTTTAACAAGGCAGCTCTATGAGAAGAACGAGCAAGAAACTCACGGGGAATGAAATGTTTATTTGCATAAATAAAATTCATACATCATCATCATCCACAGCCTTCTATATCCCACTGCTGGGCATAGGCCTCCTTCATGTTATGCCATTTAACCCTGTCTTGTGTCAATCTCGTCCATGTGTGACCCGCTACTTTGACTATATCGTCCACCCATCTAGCTGCTGGACGACCGACATTCCGTTTGCCTATCCTTGGCCACCATTCAGTCAGCGTCTTGCTCCATCTGTCGTCACCGCGCCTAGCTACGTGTCCTGCCCAACTCCATTTGAGTCCCATAACTCTCGATCCGGCATCTTGAACTTTTGTTCTCCGCCTAATTTCGACGTTTGGGACTCGATCTTGAAGTTTGATGCCGAGCATGACGCGCTCCATGGCTCTCTGTGCAACTCTGATTCGGTACACAGCCTCATGGGTTAGCGTCCATGTCTCGGCGGCATATGTCATGGTGGGCAGGACACATTGGTTGAAAAGCCTGGTTTTCAGACATTGAGGAATCCGACGTGACTTAAGAATGTCATCTAATTTACTAAACGCGGCCCACCTTAGTTGTATTCGCCTGGTGATCTCTTTGTTTTGGTACTCCTTGTAACATTCATACATACATAGGCAGATTTAGGGGGGGGGGGGGGGGGCAGGGGGCCAAGCCCCCCCCCCCCCAGAATCATTGTAGAGTTACGAATTTTGCACATATTTCATGGTAAAGATTATAATTTTTTCTCGGCGCTCGCAGCAAGCTGCTCGCGCACATGTTATTAAGGGTGTTTGAGCTTTTAAACTGCTTAGAGCGAGCTAAACACACACTTTTCGTAATAAAAATTATAATATTTTTGCCCGTCTGCATCTTGGCCCCCACAGAACCAAATCCTGGATCCGCCTATGCATACATTACATTATAATAAGTTCTTATAAACATACATACTTAGTTTATCGTTGTATTTTCTGTTTTGCAAATATTTAAAATTTTACGTTAGAATGTATTTTTTGTACAATGAAGTAAGAAAACGAGCGAGACGCTCTCCTGATGGTAAAAGATAACGCTGCCCATAATTAGTGCAGTGCCACCCAAGATTTCACAATGATGTCAAATTAGGTGCATTGCACCAACGCTTTTTACTCATGATACATAAGATATTAAGACCAGTAATTTCACTAGCTACAGTGCCCTACCTGTGCACAGTAATGTTTGTACATCGCTCAAACGGTACAATAACTGGCACTGTTGGGGTACCCACCTAGTCGACCGAGTGCAAAGGAAGTCTATATAGTACATATATAGACTTCTTCTATGTATACTATAATAGGGCTTACTTCTTTTTATATATATATTGATATTTAGTAAATTTCATACCCGTTTAACATAATGCTCCTCCCAAAACTGAGGTCTCCGTCCGTGTTGCAGGTAGTCTGATAACTTGACCACGTCCGTAAACCGGGGGTCCGACGGACCGGACTTGGGGCCTATTGTTGCTGTAACAAAATATCATTCAATTTAAAAAAATGGCATTCAAAAAGTCACTGTTAATCCGGAAATTTTGGAAAGTTTCCACCAATGTTTCCGGAAACATTGGAAGTATTCCTGGTAAGTCGCGTTTGGAACACTTTGCCGTCATCCGTATTTCCCGAGCGGTACAACTTGGGTATCTTCAAGGCATGAGTGAATAGGTACCTTTCTAGGCATCTTACGTGATCCATCGTCGACCGCATTTTCACTTTCCATCAGGTGGGATGTGGTCAAACGTAGGCCTATCTCGTATAAAAAAAAAAAACAAAAAAAAGTCGTTAACATTCGGACATTTTCATCCCTAACCACGACTACCAACGCAGCGTAGGACTTCCACCCACAAGGTGGACAGACGACCTTATGAAGGTCGCCGGAAGACGCTGGATGCAGGTCGCTTCCAACCGGTACATAATGAAGTTGGTTGGGTAACCTGTTCTGTTGGAGTATAAACCCCAATTATTTAAGTCTTCTATACTCACGTTTGAGACTAAGTGCCAGGTCGGCATTGAGGTCGGGGGCGGGGGCGATGGGGATGTGAACAGGGGGCACCGGGCCCACGCCGGGGGCACTGTCGTTCGACGATTCATCTGAAAATATAAACAATATTCTAAGTAACTCCCATTTCATAAGAAAGACGCATTGTAGACTGATGAATAAATATTATAGAGGTATTCCTACAATTTAGGCTTCCTTAGTCAACAAGGAAGCCTTATAGTTTCGCTTTGTCTGTCCGTTCGACTGTCCGCGAGTTTGCGGAGAAACTATAATTCCTAGAATGCTTAAATTTTGCACAGAGGAGGGTAATATCGGGGTAAGAGAACGGTAACAAAAAATAATTTTAAATTAACCCCTTGATGCAGGAATCACTTCTGGTTCAATTCAAAATTGACATATATATTTTTTTTTATGTGATGAAGTAGAAGACGAGCAAGACGCTCTCCTGATGTTAAGAGATAACGGCTGCCCATAATCAGTACAGTGTTACCTAGGATTTCACAATTATGTGAAATTCTAGGAGCACTGCACCAACGTATATTATTATTTCTAGCTTCTTTAAAATAAGGTTCAAATTCGCGTGCGCGGATGCAGCCCGATCGAGCCGCTCGGGGACTTACGGGTTTATTAATTTAGAGAACCTCCCATACACGTAAGATGGGAATAATTTTTTTGAAGTGAAAACTTCTTTAGCGGCGCTGAGCACTTTTTTGTATGGGTAAAAACTTTAAAACTCGCGTCAGGGTCACGTGATGCTGATCGAAAAAGCGTAAGATCGAGGGGAAGGGAGAGGAACTAGTATCTCCCACTCCTTCTACCGTGCCTGAGTGTGCTGCTCTGTTGATGGTGTAAAAGTCGTCGAAATTATGGATGGAAGTTGATTTTTCTGAGAGATAAAATTTAATGTAATATATAAATAACGATATAATATTATAAATAACAACATATAAATTGTCATATTTGTGTACGATAGCGCAATAAATAAACATTGTATTCTACCTCATAAATGATAGTACTTTTATACTTATAATTAAACACAACGTTAATATTGAAGTTTTCACTTCTGCCGGCACTCCCGGAGTGCTACCTTTTTTTTTCAGGCTGATCCTATCATGTCGGGTATCCTTGAATAGGTTAAAATGAGGGATGGGTTGCTTAGACACTTTTTCGATTTAGCGTTCCGTTTGAAAGATATTCAATTTATATATTGGGCAGCGGGTACGCCGAAGCACTCATCCGCGGCCCCAACGGCAACAGCCAGCCCCCTCCTACCACCACTGGCGTTGATCAAGTATATAAATGCAGTTTTCATTGATTTTCCTTCAAAAATAGTTATTTCACCACATTTCCCTATTATACAACCAATTTCCCGACATATCTGTATCGTGTTCAGTGCCATAAGCGTCCAACAACAAACCCCCCCTATTTTCAACAAGTGTAAACGCGTCAATGCATCCTCGTAGGTGAGAAGTAGAGTGCAACCCACCTGCGCTGTTGTCGCCGTCGACCTCGAGCCGCGTGTGCAGGAAGGAGCCGATATCAACAAAATGACGCATTTTTTAGGTTGTAGTCCCAGTCTTAACCTTATATTAAGTAATATTGCCTAGATTTTTGTATATTGAAGGCAAAATCAATGCTACAATCGGGATTCCTTGAAATTTTGCACTAGCTATGATGGACTCTACAGTACCTATGATGGATTGGGTCTATTTTTTTCACTATCATATTAAAATTACATATATTAGTGCAATTTTTATTAATTTCCCTTCAAATATATGTAGTTATTTCAACATATATACCCACAATTCCCTATTATACAACTAACATCTCAACGTTTTTGTAGCGTGCAGTGGCAGTGCCATACGCGTCCAACAACCCCTCCCCCTCCCCCCCATTTTGTTCAATACATTGAGTGCGTGAGTGCAACCCACCGGCGCTGTTGTCGCCGTCGACCTCGAGCCGCGTGTGCAGGAAGGAGCCGATATCAGTCGGCGCGTCGGCCCACTCCTCGTCCGAGCCCCCCCTCGAGCATTGCCCCCCGTCCGAGCCCCACCCCACCACGCGCTCCGCTGTTATGTTCTGGAACAAATAAAAATTGATTGATTGAGAGAAAAAAATTATAAATAACATTATATATATTAAAGGAAACTACCGTGAGTGTTATCCATATTATTAACGACACGGCTGTACTCACGTTAATTATTAACCCCCCCCCCCCCCCCACTAATATTATAAACGTAAAAGTTTGTACGAATAAATGGATGTACTAGCTGATTGTACTTTAGCTTAGTTTTTTTTTGTTGTACTTTAGCTTAGCTTTATTTTTGTGTTATTTAAGGATCATAGCGAAATCTTTACCAAGTTTCAACTCAATCGGTCCACCCGTTTAAGCGTGAAAGAGTAACAAACATACATCCAGACATTAATGCAAACTTTGACGTTTATAATTTTAGTAAGATTTTCTTAAAGGAAACTGTGTTCTAATGGTAAAATGATGTTCAATGAAGTCAGGGAGGGATTTATCCCGCTCTCTATGTATAATCTGCTGCCGTCCGCATGGTCGCTTAACATTATGCGAAATCATGGTCAAAGGCTATCCTAAAAATGGAAGACAAAAAATGGAAAAATAGTAGACATTTTAAGTATAGATTTTTTTTCTTAAATCGTAGAAATTTTAATGGTAAAGAATTGGTAGAAATATTGAAGGTAGAAAAATGTTAGAAATTTGAATTTTAGATTTTTTTTAACATAATAATAGAAAGTTAAATGGTAGTTTTTTTAAAGAAATTGGTAGAAATTTTGATAGTATAATCTGGGAGAAATTTAAATGGTAGAAATTGGAATGATAGAAAATAAGATAAATTCGACTGTTTCATTTGCTCATTTATTTTCAATAGTTGGTCAGCTAGTTAATTAATAAAAAAACTTACCAAACTGCCATGTTGCCAATCGCCCTCTGCCTCTCTGAAATAATAATAAAAACATAAATAAATATGAGAATAAGCTGAAGTGGCAATGGGCAGGCCACATAGCGCGTAGAGCGGATGGCCGATGGGGTCGAAAAGTGCTCGAGTGGAGACCACGGACTAGCAAACGCAGCGTAGGACGTCTCACAAGGTGGACAGACGACCTTATAAAGGTCGCCGGAAGACGCTGGATGCAGGTCGCTTCCAACCGGTACATATGGAGGTCCAAAGGGGAGGCCTATGTTCAGCAGTGGACGTCCTATGGCTGAGATGATGATGACAAAAAAATATGTAATCAAAAACATTTTTTTAAATCGAGATTTAATTTCGACCCTGGCTACCCCACTGGACAAAACCGTGTCGCCAAGCGGTCATATTATGGTGTTCCGGCATGATGCTCAGTGAAGCCAGGGAATGATTTATCCCGCCCTCTAGGTTTAGTCTGCCATCTTCGTCCGCATCAACGCTAAGATTAGGGGAGGTCATGGTCAAAGGATTACCTATCATTTCAATAGTATATAAAACAAAGTTGCTTGCCGTCTGTCTGCCTGCCCCTAAGTATGCTCAGATCTTTATTTATTTAATGAAAATTAAAGTAGGGTAAACACATTTTTGGAGTCCACTAGCCCCCACACTGGGATACCCTGTGTCGTGGGGGCTAGTCTCTTTCCCTTAATATATACATTCATTCATGTTTATAAGTAGGTTCCTAAACATTGTTCTTACACTACATAAAGCATTAAATGAACATCCAAATGTTGTTATTTTAACATTAAGTGAGTAGTTTATAAAATTAACTTTCCTAAATACTAGAAAACATACGAAATATTAATAACCTACTCAGTTATGCTGTAGAAAGCCAAAATACTAAGAATATTTTTTTTATTTTTATACGAGATAGGCCTACGTTTGTCCACATCCCACCTGATGGAAAGTGAAAATGCGGTCGACGATGGATCACGTAAGATGCCTAGAAAGGTACCTATTCACTCGTGCCTTGAAGATACCCAAGTTGTACCGCTCGGGAAACACAGATGACGGCAAAGTGTTCCAAACGCGACCAGTTCTCATTAAGAACGACGAAGCGTCGGGCAGTAGGTAACGCCACTAAGTAAGGATGCCGCTTTGCCGTCTGCCGCGACGTCCGTCGGTAGAATGGGCTTGGAGGAATTAGTTCGAGTAATTCCTGCGCACACTCTCCAAAATGAATCCTATAGAAGACCGACAACGAGGCGACCATTCTACGGTGTTCAAGGCTCTGCAGCCGAGATTCCGTGAGCTTTTGATTAAATAATATAAAAGAAAACCTAAGAACTTTAAGAAGTACCTAATGGATAGATTGTAATCTATAAATACTCGTACAAATATTTGTATACTTATTACAGGTAGGTAAGCATGCATTAAGTAAACCAATGTTTTACATCTAGCCCAGTCAATGAGTGCCCAAAAAGGGTATGTGGATCGAAAAGTCGAAAGCAGAAAAACTAACTTAGTAACTTTGTTTGGACTAGTTAGGAGATAAACATACTAAAAGTCCCCACCCCTCCGAGGTGAGCCCGAGGGGGGGGGAGGCCGAAGAAGGTCCCATTTTTAGGTTTTTTGCTTATATGTCAAAAACTGTGCGTTGTACGATATTTTGTTGTACTACATTATTAAACCTCATAAAATTTTCTACAACTTCGGCCTTGACACTTTTCATCTATCTCCAATATTTGTCCAGCTATGAGCTTCCAAACATGGTCTATTTTGAAGACGCTTGAATTAGTTTTCCATACAAAGTCGGTAAAAAAATCTTACAAATAAAATTTGACCAACTTCTGGTTGTCGTATCATAATGAAACTTTGCAAATGTCTAGAAATCTGATGACAGTTTAATAATCTGGTACCACTGAGCTGATCTGATGATGGAGCCAGGAGGTGTCTAATGAAACTCTTCAATGGCTATTAGTAAACCCGTCGAGTTTGGGCACATTGCATTCGAATCGATGAGACTTTTTCATAACACTTGCTGTCGAGGCTCTGATAATGGACCAGGAGGTGCCTACGTCTCGTCAATCCGAATGTAATGAGCCTTAACTCGCCAGTTTTACTAATAGCCATTGAAGAGTTTCAGTAGACACCTCCTGGCTCCATCATCAGATCAGCTCAGTGGTACCAGATTATTAAACTGTCGTCAGATTTCTAGACATTTGCAAAGTTTCATTATGATACGACCACCAGAAGTTGGTCAAATTTTATTTGTAAGATTTTTTTACCAACTTTGTATGGAAAACTAATTCAAGCGTCTTCAAAATAGACCATGTTTGGAAGCTCATAGCTGGACAAATATTGGAGATAGATGAAAAGTGTCAAGGCCGAAGTTGTAGAAAATTTTATGAGGTTTAATAATGTAGTACAACGAAGTATCGTACAACGCACAGTTTTTGACATATAAGCAAAAAACCTAAAAATGGGACCTTCTTTGGCCTCCCCCCCCTCGGGCTCATCTCGGAGGGGTGGGGACTTTTAGTATGTTTATCTCCTAACTAGTCCAAACAAAGTTACTAAGTTAGTTTTTCTGCTTTCGACTTTTCGATCCACATTTCTTCTTTTACTGGACTAATCAAAGTTTGTACAGAAGATTACAAACAATGTGTACTATAAAACAATCAAGTTGGTAGAAATTAACATAAAAGGTTGATAGATACCTGCCTACTCAATAGTACTAGCTTTAAAACTACGCACAACGGACAGAAAAACTCATAATTTTCTGTTAAGCGCTACGAAGTGCGCGCGGGTCCTCTAGTTGTTCAAAAAAAAGTGGAGCTGGTCCTATAGAAGTATAGAATAACTCACTGTTTAACTCCGGGTGATTCGTCATCTGTATTCTCTGTACCGCTTGCTACTCTCCGCCGTTTGGGACTTGGACTTTCTCTGAAAATTAATTATTTGCTCTATAACTTATTTTAGGCAATAATATGGGTAGAACTTGAAGCAAAAAGGGGGGCTTGAACAGTTTAGAAAAAGGCTGTTTTTTTGCAAAAAAGTAAGAAGAGGAGCAAGACGTTCTCCTGATGGTAAGAGATAACGCTGCCCATAATCAGTAGGTAATAGTAGTGTCAGGATTTATGAATCTAGGCGACCTGAAACTGCAACATATAGGTTCGCCACACAACCTATAAATTGTGATTTGACTATGACAGTGCCAGTAGGGTAACCTGTTCTGTTGGAGTATAAACCCCAATTTTATTATTATAATGAATGATGTAAAATTCTAGGTGCACTGCGCCAACGCACTCAAGAGTCATAAGATGTTAAGACTCTTCAGCCCAGTAATTTCACTAGCCACAGTGCCCCCCTACCGAAGTACAGAAATGTCAGATCACTGCTCAGGCGGTAGAAACTGGCACTGTTGGGGTACCCATCTAGTCGCAAAGGAAGCCTACCCGCGGTAAACAGACAAATTCGGTATTTTTCCATGTCCGGACTGTTAATAAAGAACCGAAGTACAGTATTTGTATAAAAACCTTCATGACGAATTCGAACCGGGAGGCAGTACGAAAATAAATGTCCGAATTCGGTCCGAACTCGGATCTAATTCGGACCGAACATAGAGTGAAGTAATAAATAGATACTTACGATTCCGAGTTTTCCCGTTTCGGTGTGAGTACTTTTTCCTTAGTCGGTAATTTTATTAGTGGTGGGGGACCTCCTGAAAATAAATAATATTAATTTAATCCAACAAAAACTATATAAAAAAACCTAAACGCTAATTGTAACACTTAGTTTTGTACTGTTAAATTTTTAAGATCTTTTTTTTCTAAATTTTTGTGAGTCAATACAGTGTTATCTATCTAAAAAAACAAATAAAATTTGTAAAAAAAGACTTGGAAAAGTACTCCATTATATTTAGTAGCTCTACCTACAGTTACAGTAAAATAATATAGTTTCATAATCCGAACATACCGATTTTCCGAACACCCGAGTCCTCTAATTAGTTCGGATAATTTTCAAAAACAGAATGTATGGAATGTCAGTAGTAGTCTTGATTATTGCGGGATCCCGCTGAATCCCGCACGCCATGCTAAAAGGGTATATAAAGCCGCATACCATTAACATTGACCCGGTCATCTTGTGGCTCCCCTTTAACTAATGTCCTTGGTTCATTGACCAGAAGTTCATTCATTGATAATGCTGGTTTTGGTCACTCATACATAATATAAATATGGTTTTTTGTACGTAGATAACGCATGCCGAAATAAATCCGAACATAGCGGTTTTCCGAACACCCAATTCCCCAATTAGTTCGGATTATCGACGCAATACTTGTGTTTATAAGGTTTTTTTTTTAATTTTGTATTTTTATTTAGTTTGCTCACTAAAATAAGACAGAAATAAACTAATACCTAGTATAAGCCCAACACTTACCTTATTTTAAGTAATTTTAATGTTTTCTCATATAAGTGAATGTTATTCTTTTTGAGATATAAACATTTCTTTAATCCGAATACCTAAATAACCACATACCATTAACATTGACCCGGTCATCTTGTGGCTCCCGTTTGACTAATGTCCTTGGTTCAGAGACCATAAGATCATTCACAGATAAAGATGGTTCCAATAATAGTCACCTACCATTAACATTGACTCGGTCATCTTGTGGCTCCCTTTTGACTAATGTCCTTGGTTCAGAGACCATAAGATCATTCACAGATAAAAATGGTTCCTATAATAAGGCCTACCATTAACATTGACCCGGTCATCTTGTGGCTCCCGTTTGACTAATGTCCTTAGTTCAGAGACCAGGAGGTCATTTACAGATAAAGATGGTTCCTATAATAAGGCCTACCATTAACATTGACCCAGTCATCTTGTGGCTCCCGTTTGACTAATGTCCTTAGTTCAGAGACCAGGAGGTCATTTACAGATAAAGATGGTTCCTATAATAAGGCCTACCATTACTATTGACCCGGTAATCTTGTGGCTCCCGTTTGACCAGGGTCCTTGGTTCAGAGACCATAAGGTCATTTACTGATAAAGATGGTTCCTATAATAAGGCCACCTACCATTAACATTGACCCGGTCATCTTGTGGTTCCCGTTTGACTAATGTCCTTGGTTCAGAGACCATAAGGTCATTGACAGATAAAGATGGTTTCGGTGATTGATCCGTTTTTTGTTCAGGTTTTGACACTGTTGTTACTGATCCTGGAAATAAAAAAAATATGATATGATGACGTCGAAAATATAGTGGACGGATCGTCATGAAAAATAATAAGTGGGATATGGTGAAACGTAAGCTTATTAAGTATAACAAGTTACTATGCTTCGGTAGGAGGGCACTCTAGCTAGTGAAATTACTGGGGGTGCAATAAAAGACTCTTTAATCTTAACATCTTATAACTCTTGAGTAAGAAGCGTTGGTGCAGTGCGCTGAGTATTTTACATCATATAGTGAAATCCGGAGTGGCACTGTACTGATTATGAGCAGCGTTATATTATATCATACGATGTTAAGACTCATCAGCCCAGTAATTTCACTAGCTAAAGTGCCCTTCTACCGAAGCACATTAATGCTTGCACATCAAAGCTCAGGCGGTAGAATAACTGGCACTGTTGGGATGCCCACCGAGTCGACCTCCAGCAAAGGAAGTCATCATCATCATCTCAGCTATAGGACGTCTACTGCTGAACATAGGCCTCCCCTTTGGACTTCCATATGTACCGGTTGGAAGCAACCTCCATCCAGCGTCTTCCGGCGACCTTTTTGAGGTCGTCTGTCCACCTTCTGGATGGACGTTCTACGCTGCGTTTGCTAGTCCGTGGTCTCCACTTTTCGACCTCATCGGCCATCCGCTCTATGTGATTTGTGGCCTGCCCATTGTCACTTCAGCTACCCCCGGTTACTAAGGAAGTTTACCCCCGGTTTATTAGTAGTTTTCTTAGTATAATAGCGTACCTGAAGCACAGTCAGGCGGCTCATCCTTATTATTCCACCGGATATCCGTGAGTCCTTTTATTCTGAGCTCTTCTGCTGTTTTGAGTAGACTTGCTAGTTGCGACTGAAACAGATAATGTCAAGTTAGAATGTAAATTAAGTAAATGGACTTTAGTCAAGGTCCTTCAATTGATACCCATTTCGAGGTAGTTGAGAAAAAAAAGCCAGTTTCCAGAAAGTGCTTCTATAAGTTGACGAAAGACAGAGGCGGGACGTAGCAACAGCGCCTTTAGATGTTAAGGCTCTTCGCTATCTATGACAAGACCTTGAGCCTCATGTACCTAGCAAGTGCTAGTAACGCAGCATTATACTCACATGGTGTACATTCATCTCGCCCGTGTACATGAAATCCAATAACGCCTCCAAATGTTTAGGCTCCGCGCTATCTATGACAAGACCTTGAGCCTCATGTACCTAGCAACGTGCTAGTTGCTAGTAACGCAGCATTATACTCACATGGTGCACATTCATCTCTCCAGTGTACATGAAATCCAGTAACGCCTCCAAATGTTTAGGCTCCGCGCTATCTATGACAAGACCTTGAGCCTCATGTATCTAGCAACGTGCTAGTTGCTAGTAACGCAGCATTATACTCACATGGTGTACATTCATCTCGCCCGTGTACATGAAATCCAATAACGCCTCCAAATGTTTAGGCTCCGCGCTATCTATGACAAGACCTTGAGCCTCATGTACCTAGCAACGTGCTAGTTGCTAGTAACGCAGCATTATACTCACATGGTGCACATTCATATCTCCAGTGTACATGAAATCCAGTAACGCCTCCAAATGTTTAGGCTCCGCGCTATCTATGACAAGACCTTGAGCCTCATGTATCTAGCAACGTGCTAGTTGCTAGTAACGCAGCATTATACTCACATGGTGCACATTCATCTCTCCAGTGTACATGAAATCCAATAACGCCTCCAGATGTTTAGGCTCCGCGCTATCTATGACAAGACCTTGAGCCTCATGTACCTAGCAACGTGCTAGTTGCTACTAACGCAGCATTATACTCACATGGTGCACATTCATCTCTCCAGTGTACATGAAATCCAATAACGCCTCCAGATGTTTAGGCTCCGCGCTATCTATGACAAGACCTTGAGCCTTATGTACCTAGCAACGTGCTAGTTGCTAGTAACGCAGCATTATACTCACATGGTGCACATTCATCTCTCCAGTGTACATGAAATCCAATAACGCCTCCAGATGTTTAGGCTCCGCGCTATCTATGACAAGACCTTGAGCCTCATGTACCTAGCAACGTGCTAGTTGCTAGTAACGCAGCATTATACTCACATGGTGCACATTCATATCTCCAGTGTACATGAAATCCAGTAACGCCTCCAAATGTATAGGCTCCGCGCTATCTATGACAAGACCTTGAGCCTCATGTAACTAGCAACGTGCTAGTTGCTAGTAACGCAGCATTATACTCACATGGTGCACATTCATCTCTCCAGTGTACATGAAATCCAGTAACGCCTCCAGATGTTTAGGCTCCGCGCTATCTATCACAAGACCTTGAGCCTCATGTACCTAGCAACGTGCTAGTAACGCAGCATTATACTCACATGGTGTACATTCATCTCGCCCGTGTACATGAAATCCAATAACGCCTCCAGATGTTTAGGCTCCGAGCTATCTATGACGAAACCTTGAGCCTCATGTTCCTAGCAACGTGCTAGCAATCCAGTATAATACTCACATGGTGTACATTCATCTCTCCAGTGTACATGAAATCCAGTAACGCCTTCAGATGTTTAGGCTCCGCGCCATCTATGACGAGAACTGGTTCGCCTTGCGCTTCGTGTGCTCCTAGCAACGTTCCGAGCAGTTCCGAGCATGCTGCTAGCACAACCCTGGAATTAAAATTATTATATTATCTTTAAATATACTATATAAGTGTGGGGGTCGTAAATAATAACTTCGGTTCTTCAATAATAGTGGACTGTATTTCGTTTTCTTCTTAGGTATAATAATACAATTCAAGCGAAGTCGTAGAGCGTAATTATAATTTTTGCCGGGCACCTTAGGCACTCCCTACCCTTACCGGATAGAGAGCACCTAATTTTTACACAAAATTCACAATAATTTTCGATATTTTTCACTATGGGCCCGGCACATTTTCGACTATAACTTTTTCATACATAGCTCGATTTTAGTCTACATAATCTTAAAATCTAGCTTACGACGTTATCTATTACCATGTATTACATATTCGTTACTTATTGTTACACATAATCTACAATAAGCAAAAACATGGCAAAAATACGCGCTCGCGCGGTTTTTATATGTACTTGTCTCGCTCTAACATATTGCTGTCTTTCTCTAGCAATTTGGCGATTACATATTCTTATTCAAGTACATATATTCGTTTACAATAAGTTTATTTACACGTATTCAAGAAGTAAATAAACCATGACAAATTTTACATAACAACAAATCAAATTAGCAAAATAAAATATAAAGAGTTTACATAATCAACTCGTATTCAAGTTATCAAATTTAAGTACTTAAGCTATAAAACAAGAAATCTATACATAATATGTGCAATAAATGCGACTAAAGCTACGGGAGTTTACACAGGTACAAAAAAGAAGGAATATTTATTTACAAGGCTCGTCGATCCGCAACATACTCCCCCTGGCGTAGATTATCGCAGCCATCATTAAAAGGGAGGACGATGAGCCGTCTCACTGGTCGTCTAAATATTCCACCCCGTGTTCGCACATCCGCACTCCTCACCACACCATCAGGTCCGCAATATACGGTCTCTACCTGTCCACGAGGCCACACACCACGTGGTAACAGCCCATCCGCTATGATCACTACGTCACCTTTTTCAATATTACGTAGCGGTTTTCTAATGTCACCTCTCGGAGTCAATGTAGGTACGTATTCTTTTACCCATCGTGTCCAGAAGGCGTTCGCAATGGCTTGCGACGTTCTCCACGCTCTTCTATCTGCGATATCACATTTTCCGACTATAGGTGACCCAAGCGCGGTACCCAGTAAAAAGTGATTGGGGGTCAATGCCTCCGGGTATTCATCACATACTGATACGTGGGTCAATGGCCGCGAGTTGATCGTTTGTTCGATCTCGATCAAAGCGGTGTTGAGCACTTCTTCTTTCGGTGCTTTTTCAGAGAGAGATAGCGATAGCGCACTCTTTACACTTTATTCGTTTCGTGAGTGCAAAGTCTTGTAGCTGTCGTAACATAGCTGGTTCCGGGCTGTAACATCTGGGAACTCGTAGCTTTTTCAATATAGTCGAGGTCGTAAATCTCGGCTAAACTTTCAGCTTTTTCAGGCGGGAGAGGGTCGTAATCTGTCCCCCGGGGTCAAAGACCAACATATCGGCGCCGAGTGATTTTCTCCTTGTCGGTATTCGCTGTCCTGCTCGCACGTCTGGCGGTACTTGTGGCATATTCGTATTGAAAGCGAATTTGTCCGTAGTGGCGACCCATTTGAGTCCTAGGGTTTTACCGTACTCATTTGGAGTAGTAACGCGATCGGCGTTATCTACTCCCCCTAGTAATGGAAGTCGGTTCGAACTCCACTCAGCGAGCTCGAAACCGGCTTTTATGGACTGTGATGACTTGCTCTTGCAAACTAGGCGGATTTTACTCGGCTTGTTCGGGTTTGTCACTGCGAAGTGTGGTAGGTACCACATCTTATCGTCTTCGCTGTGATCGTTCTCACATTTAGTCGCGTAATCTTTCTCGACTAATTTGTTTATTTCGTTCGAGTATGCCACTTTAAACTCGGGCGACTTGTCCATTTTTCGCTCGATACTTTTCAGACGTCGCAGTGACATATCGTAACTCGGTGGTAGGTGTACATCATCGGTGCGCCAAGGTAATCCCACTTCGAACCGGTTCTCCACTCTTGTCGCCGTGCGATCAAAAATTTCTATCGCTCGTTCGTTCTCGGCGACTGGTTTCGGCTTTTTGGAGATTCCAATAGAGTCCAACTCGATGTGCGTTTTCACTAGGTCGTGCAGCTCGTCGTCCCGTTCTTGTAACGTACGAACATGCAGGACCCGCTCGTCGCTGGAAACTATAGCGCTGTGCGGGGTACTCCCGTGTATCACCCATCCAAGTTTTGTTAGAGACGCGGCTGGTTGTGTTCTCTTGCCAGTCAACAACTTTCTTGATATGATCAAGTGCCAATTGTCGGCTCCAATCAAGACCCGAGGCTTCACGTCGGCGTAGCATAAGTCGTTGTCGCGCAGACTTCGCAAATGTCGATGGTCGAGTAGTTCGCGCCCGACAGACTGACTGCCTAGCTCTAGCTGTCGCACGGTGCGCGCTTTGATGTTATAGTACTCGCTTTGATGTCTGCCTTTAATCGCGACGTCGACGGCTCTGCTACTTGCCTCTCTCTGGCTTGACGTGACTCCGTGAATATTCAACGGTCTTGATGGTCCTTGCGCCCCGATCTGGGCGGCTATGTCGTCGTCGATAAGGCTAATTGTAGAACCCTCGTCCATTAAACCGTAAGTCTCTATTTCACCGGCGGGTCCTTTGATCGTAATCGGGCACACTTTGAGTAAAACTCCGTGGGGTGTGTGTACTCTCGCAGACGCGGTGATGGCAGAGTCTTCTTGCGGTGATGATGATGAAACCTTCTTTGTGTGAAGTAATGCGTGATGAGGCATTCTACATTCTTCTATTCCACATTTTTTAGCCCTACATGCGAAGCGACGATGTTTGTTGTTGAGGCAAACAAAACATATCTTTGTCTCTTTCGCCCATTGCCATCTCTCTTGCACACTCATTTCTTTGAGCTTTTTGCACTGTGGCGTGGGATGTTCAGAACCACAACAATGACACACGTTCTTGCTCTGTGTGTTACCGTTCTCAGTTGTGGTGTAAACTTTAGCGTTCGTTGTTCGTTGCGATGTTTTCTGCGTTTTCGTGTCTTTGTTCGCCGTATGCGATGCTGTCGTGTAGCAGTGACGTACCGCACGATTAGGGCATGGATCCCGGAATTCCGAGATTTCGTAACTCCGGAATTTCGGATGATTTTTTACAATATTACAATTCCGGAACTGAAGTAAATATCGCCATCCGATACTCATTCTACTACTTATTACTTTACTACTTATTTTACCACAATAATAAAATTTGCATACTTGTACTCTCTTGCGAAAGCTACCGAACCGCGCGCGAAGTTTAAATTCAAATCGCCGCCATCGACGCTTGCGTTTCGTTCGCCATTTCGCCAACCAATCAGCGGCGCTAGTGCAGCGCCCAGTGTTGCCAGATCATATCGCTTTTCCGCTTATTACATCGCCTTTTTGACAATGGATCCGCTTTCCGCTTTTAACCAACGTGGTTCCGCTTTTTCAGTCCGAGTCAAGTTCCTTGCTCAGAGTCTCAGAGTGCAGTAGACGCACTCCTTTCGTAGTTAGATTTATAAAATTTTTGGCGCTCGCAACAAGCTGCTCGTGCACTTATAAATCTTTGTATCTAATCTTCTTGGCATTTGGTTTTTTTATTTAAAAAAACTAGATTTAAACGACAAACAAGACTTAAATAATAGCCTCTCTATTAAAATTTTCTTGGCATTTGGTTTTTTTATTGAAACAACAGCCACTCGATCTCTACCGATTCGCCTCCTAACCTAGACATTGTTACCGCTATACAACCAGGGGAGGTGCTCAAAAATCTTCGCCGCATGAAGAACCGGAAAGCCGTAGGCCCCGATGACATCCCTATTGAAGCGTGGAAATCGATGGGTCCTCATGGTGTTGCTCTACTTACTGACCTTTTTAACCGCATACTTACCACCAAGAAAATGCCTAATATTTGGAGGAGTAGTTTTATTACTCCTGTATACAAAGGGAAAGGTAGCGTGCAAGAATGTGGAAGCTACCGCGGTATTAAGGTCATGTGCCACACCATGAAACTCTTCGAACGCATAATTGAATGTCGCCTACGGCAAGTGTGCACCATCTCTGAAAGCCAATTTGGCTTTCGGCCCGGTTTTGGAACTGTGGACCCTATATTTGCCCTCAGAATACTGTCCGAAGCCTACAGAGAGCGCAGAAAAACTTTGCACGTTGCGTTCCTCGACTTGCAGAAGGCTTTCGACTGTATTCCGCGAGAGGTAATATGGTGGACCTTAAGATCCAAAAATGTGCCGGAAGCCTATATTGACATTGTCAGGGATATGTACTCCGAGTCCGTGTCATTAGTGAGAACCGCTGTTGGCGACACTAAGCCTTTCCCGGTCACTGTAGGCGTACACCAAGGCTCCGCGTTAAGTCCTTTTCTATTCAGCGTTGTACTCGATGGTGTCACTGCAAACATTCATATGCCGGCACCTTGGGTGATGATGTATGCAGACGACATAGCACTGATAGATGAGGACCGTTTGAGCTTGGAGCTAAAGGTGAACCAGTGGAAGGTCGCGCTTGAGAACGGGGGTCTCAAACTAAACGTGGCGAAGACGGAGTACCTGGTGAGTGGAAACGCGGATCCTCAGACCATCGTTATAGGGAACGAACAGGCCACAAAAGTGGAAAAGTTTAAGTACCTAGGATCCGTACTCCATGCGTCTGGAGATATAGACCACGACGTCAAAGCCCGTATCAGTGCTGCGTGGGCCAAATGGCGGGAGGTTACTGGTGTTCTGTGTGACAAAAAGACTCAAAGGTCTTATTTACAAAAGCATCGTCCGACCTGTTCTCCTATACGGTAGTGAGACGTGGCCTACCCTGCAGCGACATGTCCAAGAGCTCGGAAATGAAAATGTTGCGATGGATGTGTGACATTACGAGACGAGATCGTATCCGTAACGAGCACATCCGTGGCTGTCTTCACGTACGTGACGTTGCGGATAAGCTCCAGGAGAGTCGCCTGAGATGGTACGGTCATGTCTTACGTAGACCAGCGGAGTATGTAGGAAACAGGTGCTTAGACCTTAATGTCACAGGAGCAAGACCTCGCGGTAGGCCGAAACGGCGCTGGCTTAACCTCGTAAGGGACGACATAAGAGCCAATGAACTCAACGTGGAAGATGCTGAAGACCGAGCAAAGTGGAGAGAAAGAAGTCGGAAAGCGGACCCTGGCTATTAGCCGGGATATACGCTAAGAAGAAGAGGAGATTGAAAAGTTGATTATTTTTTGTTAAATTTATTAAATTTATTAAAAAAACCTAATAGAAGGCTGTTTAATTGATCTCAGTCAAGAGTTTTGTCGACTTATTTAGTTTTTTAATAAAGATTTGATTTAAATAAACACTAAAATGCCTATTTATTGTATTTTTTTTAATTTCCTATACTTTTTTCTAATTCCGGAACCAGTTCCGGAATCCCGGAATCGAACCAGTAGTATCGTAACTCAGTTCCGGAATCGAAAATCATCCGATATTACATGCCCTACGCACGATCCGCTTCTCTCATAAAGAAGCGCGATAACGTCACGATCTCAGACTCGTCCGGGAATCCATGATCTTCTGCATAGTCGCACCAACGGGATCGCAAATGTTCACTCATCTTCTCAGTGATGTGGCGAACTAACATTGGGTTTTTCAGGTACCCCTTCTTATCAAGACACGAAACGACAGTTACGATGTTTTGCAACTTAATTGCAAACACGTTCAGATCTGCCGCGGTCGTTCCTATACGCGGCAGTTTCCTTAGCTCTTCTAAGGCTTGATCGATGATTATCTCTGGCTGTCCGTAACGCTGTTCGAGCGTTGCCATAATCGCGGACGGCTCCGTCGCTGTGTATAATAGCGCGACTACACACTGTCGGGCTTCTCCTTTTATACACGAGCGTAGACGGGCGAGATTTTCAATCGGCGGTATGTTGTAGACCGTAGTCGCTTCATTGACGGCCGCTTTGAACGGAAGCCACTCCCCCGGTGCGCCGCTGAACGGCGGTAGGTCTGGTGGTTTTCTGCTTCGGTTCCCTCGGGCCATCTTCTCTAAAGCTTCGGCTAATCGGTCAATCCCTCTATCATGGGACGGGGCGCGGTAAGGCGACGACTCGTTCCGCGTTGCCTTGTACGTTGCACGGTTCGGTGCGATAGTGACTCGTTCTGTCTCTCTCGCACGTTCCGTGCGCTCACGTGGGCGCGCTGCTTCTTCGGTGTCGGTCGTTTGTACGCGATTAATCCAATCGCTAACTCGCTTGCTATTCTCAGCTATGTCTTGATCACGCAGACTTCCGCGTTCCGATTCCTCTTCGTGAATCGCGTCAATGTCTGCTGCTAACCTCTTCTTTATCAGCTCGGCTTGGATCTGTAGTTCCTTCCGCTGTACGTCCGCCATCAGCTCGGCGGCTTCCAATTCAGCTCTACGGATCCTTGCACTGGCGCTGACCGTCGATCGGACGGAAGGGGCGTGGCTCGGCGGCTTGTCCAACGTGGTGGTAGGCGGTGGTGCGGGGCGCGGAATGTACGCGGGTGCGGGGTTTGTAGACGGTGATGCCGGGTAGTCCTCGTAGACACGTAGCTCGGTACCGTCTCGTTCGTCGACGGCGGCTTTGCTGCGTGTAGTCGGCATCTTCGGCTCTTGTGTGCCCCTAACGGCCCTACCTCCCTAAATGTCCCTACCTCCCTAACGTCCCTAACAGACCCGCAGGAGGGGCCGGCCCTGTTTAAAGGCCGGGATACGCTCCCTTGGGGATGGAAAAGGGGGACGGGAGAGGGGGGACTTACCCGGCAGAGGAAGTATGCACAGAACGAGGTGCTCGGCGGGAGGGGGGAATGTCCTCCCGCTTCAGCAGTGCCTACAGTCCGGCCCTCGTCTGTACACACCCGTACCGGCGTAAGGACACTGGTCGGTGGTCTTGCCCACCGGTAGCGCCGTGTCAAGCAACTACTCCACCAATATAGGCGTTGGACCTGTCTCCGTCGCCCTTTGTCACCGTTAGGTGGCTAAGGAGCACAGGCCGCGGACGAACCGCGTTATTGTTGTTGGTAGCGAGTCTTCGTATTCGTAGACCGACGGTAGGTCCTGGGACGTCCTCAGGTACCCGGCGCGCCTTTGGGCGTTCTTGAAGTGCCTCTTGTGGCCTCTTCACCATAAGGCGCCGGTTGACGACTCAGGAACCTCGTTCGGGGTTGGGGTACCGTATTTAATGTAACACGGTACCAAAGCGACGCTCGACGCTTGCTTGATGCCGCCCGCTGTCGCCTCGTTGACAAGCGGCGCGGTACAGTTGCAGAAGGTCGTCCGCTGTCCCCAGGTTGACAGGCGTACGATGCAGATGCAGATGGTCGTCCGCTGTCCCCAGGTTGACAAGCGTAACGATGCAAATGTAGGTGGGCCGCCCGCTGTCCCCAAGTTGACAGGCGGAACGGCTGATGCTGGAGTAATCCGGCGTCGATGGACCACGTTGTGGGGGTCGTAAATAATAACTTCGGTTCTTCAATAATAGTGGACTGTATTTCGTTTTCTTCTTAGGTATAATAATACAATTCAAGCGAAGTCGTAGAGCGTAATTATAATTTTTGCCGGGCACCTTAGGCACTCCCTACCCTTACCGGATAGAGAGCACCTAATTTTTACACAAAATTCACAATAATTTTCGATATTTTTCACTATGGGCCCGGCACATTTTCGACTATAACTTTTTCATACATAGCTCGATTTTAGTCTACATAATCTTAAAATCTAGCTTACGACGTTATCTATTACCATGTATTACATATTCGTTACTTATTGTTACACATAATCTACAATAAGCAAAAACATGGCAAAAATACGCGCTCGCGCGGTTTTTATATGTACTTGTCTCGCTCTAACATATTGCTGTCTTTCTCTAGCAATTTGGCGATTACATATTCTTATTCAAGTACATATATTCGTTTACAATAAGTTTATTTACACGTATTCAAGAAGTAAATAAACCATGACAAATTTTACATAACAACAAATCAAATTAGCAAAATAAAATATAAAGAGTTTACATAATCAACTCGTATTCAAGTTATCAAATTTAAGTACTTAAGCTATAAAACAAGAAATCTATACATAATATGTGCAATAAATGCGACTAAAGCTACGGGAGTTTACACAGGTACAAAAAAGAAGGAATATTTATTTACAAGGCTCGTCGATCCGCAACAATAAGTATTATTATAAGTTGGAGGTGGAAATGTGGAAAGACGGCGCTTTAAAAAGATTTGGATGAACTGTGTGAAAGAAGATATGAGTGCTAGAGAAGTGAATCATGACGAATGATAGAGTGGAATGGAGGAAAAAAACTTGTGCCGACCCGACCTAGTGGGTTAAGGGCAGGAAGGAGAAGATTATTTATCACATAAATTTGGCTTCCCACTTTTTATAGAATAGAATACAAAACTCTATTAAATCACCACAAATATGGAAGAAACTAAAACATAATTTCGTAACTTAAGTGTAACAATTGGCGGTCTTATCTCTATAAGCGATCTCTTCCAGACAACCATGCAGGGACAGGAGAAAAATTGATATTCACAATGAGTTAGGGGATGTGTTAAAATTTTACCAGATCAAACACTTTAAATACTTATTATTTATACCGATGTTATGATACAAGTGAATGCTCAAGTTAATCAAAATAGTGAAATTTAATACTCCTACAGAATCCACCAAAAAACATGTTTTCCAAAATTATCACCCCGATAAATGTGAGCGTAAATAATAAATCTACGTCCGCTGACTCATTAAACACAAATAATAAAAACAGTTTAATTAATACGCGATAAGCAATTGCTGATCTAAAGCGAGCACATTGCTATAATCACTTTAATCACGACGTTACAAAAAATATTATTAAGAGCGTATATATCGAGTGACGCTCTCTCGCTCGAACTATTTGACAAATTTTGAAATATAAATTCATAGAATAAAATTCTCGTATCACAGTTTTCGTTGCCATACTCCTCCGAAACGGCTTGACCGACTTTGATGAAATTTTTTGTGCTTATCCGGTATCTATGAGAATCGGCCAACATCTATTTTTCATCCCCCTAAATGTTAGGGGTAGTCCACCCCTAAATTTTTTTATTTATTTTTTAGACAAAATTTTTAATTTCTATTTTTTTATGATACAACATACAAAAATACATACAATCCTCAATTTTCACCTATCTACGATCAACCCTTATTTTTTAATAGCCATTTTAGTAATTTAATCATTTTTCCTCTCCGGTCGAAAACTGATCAATCGTCATTTAATTAGTTATCTACAGGTGTCACTTCTGACCCAGTAAACAGCACGTAGTAGGGATGAGAACGAAGCCGGTCTCCTTTCTTTCTCACTCCCTACACAGTTGTCGGCCATCATAATTGTTTATGCATCAAGTGTAGTAGTAACGTTGACAATTATTATTTTGCTATCTCAGTGTAACTCTCATATTAACTTTTAATCATTCCTATTTTATCAATAATAATTAAATTATCAATTTTGAGTGTATTTTGCACGATTAGTTAATCAAGTGATTTTATAACCTCTAAAGTACTCAACACGTGACACGAGCTTCCAATAACAACGGATTTTGTGTTGTAAGTATACTTTTTTAACCCCCGACGCAAAAACGACGGGGTGTTATAAGTTTGACGTGTCTGTCTGTCTGTCTGTCTGTCTGTCTGTCTGTCTGTCTGTCTGTGTGTGTGTGTATGTGTCTGTCTGTGGCATCGTAGCGCCCAAACGGATGAACGGATTTTGATTTAGTTTTTTTTTTTTGAAAGTAGAGTTAGTCGAGAGTGTTCTTAGCCATGTTTGGTGAAAATCGGTCCAAGATGGCCGCCGCTACAAAATGGCGGATTACTTTTTTCTTCCACGACCCCCTCAATATGGGTATCAAATGAAAGAGCTTAACGAGTAGAATACAACCCACTATATAAAATTTAAAATCCAAGATGGCCGCCATCAAAAAATGGTGAATTACGTATTGCGTTGGGGGTTTTTTTAAATTTTTAATTTAATTCACTTGTTTTATTTATATCGAAAATGTTGTTGATCTTATAAAAATGTAATTTTAATTTAATTTTATTAAAAAAATGTAATTGAACAATTAAGATTTTCATAGTTTCCAAAAAATCAATCATTATGAATCTTTATTATGATATGTCAATGGAAATATTGGTTGTATGAAAAAATTATAAGAGACAATGTTTTCATAAAATTTAATTTTTTACTTTTGTTTGAAAAATTTTTCCATAAAATAATGCTGATTTCACGCATATACCACATTCTTACATACATACAATATACACATTATAACATACATACATACTTCAAATAAGTAAGCTATTTTTTGTCTACACTAGAAATTACTAGGAAATTATTTATATGGCAAAACAATGTTTGCCGGGTAAGCTAGTAAATTCATAGAATTAATTTATTGAAAATTCCTTAAGATCAGCCGTGCATAATATTATATGAGAATTTTTGAAAAAAAATATTTTTCAATATTGCTTTCCTTGCCATTTTTTAATATATCAAACTGAAAACACTTTTAAAATGTGTGCAATAATATTATGCAGGGCTGGTCTTAAGGAATTTTAAATAAATTAATTCTATGAATTTATATTTCAAAATTTGTCAAATAGTACGAGCGAGAGAGCGTCACTCGATATACACGCTCTTAAAAATTTACGGACTTAGGTACATGTCACATGTCCCACCGAAGCGAAGGCGAGAAAACGAGTAACTATCGGCGATTTTATTGCTCAAGAAACTTACAAAAGATATTAGATATAACATTCTGTGTAAACAAAATAGATGCATATACAAATAGTTGATCACTGACTGTTCACACTGCCGGCGAGGACTCGTTTCAATAGCTTGTAGCTGAGCGACAAAAGTTATGAAAGATAACACTCGATACTTGCGCTTTATCAGAACTGACGCCGAGCGAGCAACCAGCAGTCATTTCTTTGCAGTGCGAGTAATCGCTTGTCGTAGCTCTACTCTCTACTCGCTCATCGTTGCCGGTGGCCGGTGGGACATCTGCCTAATTATATATTTTTTGATCTTGTCAAAATCCCTATTCAAACGATAGCAATACAATAATTAGTATTAATTCCACCACTGAATGCACCACCCGGCTTACAAGCCGGACCAACGACCACTGGGCCATGGGCGCTACAATATATACTACAATATATAATCAACGTTAATTGCCTTTCCTTTCCTATTTTGTTATAAGTAACAGGTATATAATATTTATTTTTGTCTTGCTAGGCATTGTTTCTATACCTATATAACTACGTAAATATACGTAAGGCAATTCTGATTTTGACAAATTGCTTGTCTTAACACAATGGAATGTACAATTCACCGAATAAATTATATTTTTTGGAAATTTTCCTCTGATTTCGTAACGAAGGACGTCAGTAATTGAAATGACCGCTTATGTGAAAATTAGAACCAACTGAATGTTTGAATTGTGATAGACTAGAAGCGTGGGAGTTAAATATGTACCTATTCAGTATTCATACTAGGTTGTGTTCGCGGTGTCATTATTTAATTATTTTCAACCTGAGGGCCTATTAGCTATCGCCAAACGACATGTAATACACTAGAATCCATAGACAAAATTGCGTGCTGCACTTGCTTAAACCTCCTCATTAATATGAGTCATCATCTTCCTGCCCTTATCCCACACTAGGTAGGGTCGGCACAACACGTTTTTCTCCTCCATTTCACTCTATCATCCGTCAAATCTTCATCCACTCCCCTTGCACGCATATCCCTGCACACACAGTTCATCCAAACCTTTTTGGGTGCCCCCTTCCTATTTTACTCCTCATTAATATGAGCAAAACAACAAATGCAGCAATGTACATTGAAGTTGTCAGTTGTCATCAATCGTAGTGGGTGAGATCCAATAGCCTCTCTGAGTTGTCCTACAGCTGAGCAAAGGTCTCTCTTCCATTTTCCCTCTCTACTCTCTATTATTCTCGGTTTAGAAAAAAATAATATTCCAAAACGAATACAGTTCATCCCGCCACTTCGCGGTATAATACATCATAATAATCTGTGAGCCAAATTTAACTGTGCGTTGTCATTCAGATTACTTAATCAGTTAGTCACTCAGTCACTCAATCTCTATATATTATTTAGATAATTGCTTTAATTTCTTAGTTACAAGTTAATTGAATTTTTAGAAAAATCGAGGTTACAATTTTATAAACTCATAAAAAATCGCTTTGTATCATTTTAATATACTGAATTTCATCGAACAATATAATATAATCTTAGTAATATTATGAATGCAAAAGCATGGCACTAAACGGCACGGCCGAATGACCTAAAAATCAGAAAATATTAGTTGTTGAATGCCATGCCCAGTAATACCTGCTTGGCGGCTGAATAACTAGGAAAGGAGTGATATTTTACCAGGTGGGTTCTACAATGGAGGCCTTAAATATAAAGAAGAAGTTTGGCCCCACCTGTGCGCCCTGAGGGACACCCCGCGTATATTCTGCGGCTCCACGGTGTCCTTGTTCGGGACTTGCGTCGCGAAGTTCGGTGAACAGTACAGAGTCACGTCGCAGAACCTCTCTGGAACAAATGAAAAGATTTTGATTAGTATTTGTGTTCATTTAAAATGATATGCGAAGTCTAAAGCTTTAGATTTATCTGGGAATAGCCTCCGATTGCAGCTTTGCTCAGGTAAGGAAATACTTTCTTAGCGGGTGTCTATGTTATTAAACGAGTGCCAAATTTCAAGCAAATTTGATCAGCTGTTTGAGATGTGCGTTGATGGATTAGTCAGTCAAGTATTTAAATCATGTATCTAGAAGAAAATATATAGGTTCATAGGTATTTATTGGTAATACTAGTAAAATTTGTCGTAATAATTGTAACCACATAAATTTATTCATCAATTGAAATCGTAAGAATCTAAGAAATCCACAAGGCAACGCGATCGTAACAAAATTCTACATGAAAAAGAAATCCATAATCCATACCAATTTATATAAAGACGTTACTAGTCTAAAATTAAGTTTTAAATAAGACCACGGATAATAATAATTAATTACAATCATTAATTTATCTACATGTACATTAACACATACAATTAATAAAAATTCAAATGTTGCGAAAAATTAATGAAAATCTTAAACGAATTTGATACTAATCTAATTTTAACTCTGTTACGTAGCGTTCACCAAAAATATAATTTTAATTATAAACTTATTAACAAAAGATTTATTTTAGTATATGTATATTAAAATATGTTTTTACTTTTTTTAACGTTTATATAACAATTCTATTTTTGAATGTTTCAGACGTTATTGAACTCTTAAGTTTTTGAAGTGAAACTTCTTTATCGGCGTTGGAAAAAAATTACCGTCACATTTTTCGGTTACGCGTCACGGTTAAGCGTCACATTTTTCAGTTACGCGCTATCTTTTGTTTCTTGCCCCTACCACGGTTGGTTCAGACGAAGAGTACTTTCACTTTCTCCAATGAACATGAATTTAAAAAAATTATAAATTTAAATTTAATTTAATTAAAGAAGTTTCACTTCTTACGTGTGTAAACTAGTACACGCACAATTTTTTTTTTTTTTTACAAGCTTTTATTTACGTTCACCTGCCCCACTATTTGTCTGAAATCAAATCTTGCAAGTTATATTTGATCACCTTCCCAGTTTCCGATTGAGCTGAAAATTTGCATATAAATCGGATGACAATGCAATATTATTATAACATCGAGCTAATCTAATGATGGAGCTGGAAGGTGGCCATAGGAAGTCCGTAATTAAACGACGCAACCCCATCGAGTTTAGGCTCATGTGATTCGTCTTGACGACTACTTTGGTGCTAGATGGTAATAAGTAATAATAGAATAGAAAACTCTTTATTGTACACACAAATACAGCAATATATAGAATTAAGATTACACAGAAAGAAGTAAATAATAAAAGCTTGTTTTAAAAAACTTTTTTTATTATTTCACTTGTAAAGACACCGAGACTGCGGACGACAGACGACCCGCCTGATGGTGAGTGGTTACTGGTTACCATCGCATATAGATGTCTACACCAGTGGTATTAGTGATGCCGACGTATTGTTAGTCCTCACTTCACAGAACATAGTATGGGAACTCAGCCCCTCAAGCACAGACGCTGCGCAGACTTGTCTTGGCGTCAAATCAACTGTCACCCCATACATTCACAAAAGTATGGGATGGCAGTTCTACTCTTGAAGTTTCGTCGGGATCCCGTGTGTCATGCTACGGCCACTGTGATGATGACCGCTCCAAACTATCAAATGGCACCATAGAGTACTCAACACACAGTGGCACAGCGCCTAGAATGCTGGCAGAATATTGCCTCGTTACTCGTTGGATAGCTATACCTATTATATTTTGGGGTAGACTTTCTTTGCAGGAGGTCAAATAGGTGGGTGCCAGTTATTCTACCGCCTGAGCGATATGCATACATTTCTGTGCTTCGGTATGAGGGCTGTAGCTAGTGAAATTACTGGGTTTAAGAGTCTTACCTTATGACTCTCAACTCTGAAGTAAGAAGCGTTGGCGCAGTGCACCCCGAATTTTACCTTAGTACTGTACTAAATATGGGCAGCGTTATCTCTTACCATCAGAATGAAAGAAAGAAAGAGAACACATTAAGAGGAGAGCAGCAACAGGAGCGCGTCTTGCTCGTCTTCTTACTTTAATGTATAAAAAAACGTTCAGCCAATAAATATACATCAGCATCTTGGTTCTAGTATTCTTTGAACATAAGACTGGCATGTATAATAATCTTAATTGTTTTAAAAATATCAAGTCTAAATATAGACTGGGTTGAATCATCACGCGACGACTCAAGTTAAAAAATAATTGAGTTGACTTGTTGAGCTAGTTTTTGTACATTTTTGAGAATGTTATAATTAGAGTTGTAGTGATGCTATATTTTGTGTTAACGCTTTTTGCGTTTATGCTTAGATTATAAGCACGTTAGCAGTCTGCTTATTTGCTTACCTTGCTTACCTACTGTCCTACCTAATAACTAATAATTTATTTAAATGCGAATGTATGGATGGGTCTGTATGTTTGTAACCTCTTCACGCCTGAACCGATTCAGTTGAAATTGGGTAGGTATATAAAGAATAAATAAATAATATTTTTGTGTAGCTTAGACTTTAGACTCTGGAATAACACACGTACTTTTTAGCAAGTAAAACCGCTAGGTAGAGATAGATAGATATTTTTCATTACACCAACTAATGTTTGTGTGATCCACAGGTATTTGTTTCTGGTCTGGGTGGTTTTTCAATATCTATTATAAGTATGTATTTACAAAAGAAAAGTATATAAGTATTATATCAGTTATCCTTACCACCATATTACAAGCATTAAGTTGCTTAGTTTGGGGTTAGGTGGCGCTGTGTGAAAACGTCCTGAAATATTTATTTATTTAACTACTAGCATTCTCAATTAAACAAGCAAAGAAAAAACATGTTTTCGAAACTGTTATTTTAAATAGCACGCTTTTTAACATGCTATTTTGTTATAGCACACATCTCTACAATATTGATGACGTTTTTTGGAGACACAACTGGATCCTTATTGAGTTATTGAAAAAGGCGTGGTACATCGAGTTAATTCTGGTTAACATTAGACAAATAATATGTCTCATGTCGAGTCAGGTTTTGAGGTCGATACACTTTTAAACTTACTTCCTAGATTACTGACTTTTGTAGTGAAGATGTTATCATTTCTTCCATGACACCGTAATTCGTAATCTAACCCGTTACTGGCGTTTTCGGGTTCGGTTGATCCTTCTGATAGTTTTTTGTTTGCCCGTGGTTACGGAAATTTCTGTGGTACTACCAGTAGGACTACGGGCAACAAACCACTTGAATTATTTTTAGCCGATAAAAAGAAGAAAAGGAAATAAATGGGTCGGTAGCTTTTATATTTCACTTTTAACAGTTTTTACTTTTGAAAGAAATCATATTTTAATTTAGTGCTTTCTTATATCACACAATCTAATTGTCATTGGTGCGAACCGGGATTCGAACTCGACGACTCAGAATACCTTTTTTTGACACTGTAAAAATGTGTTACGCATCGTCACCCCACGCCGAGGTGCGTAGGGTGGTATGAGGGACTCCCCGCCGAAGATGACCCACCAAAAACCTGCCTGCCAACCACAGACAACGCGTAGACTTGTCTTGCTGTCAAGTCAACTTCAAAAATTCACAAAAGTACAATGTAAGGGATGACAGTTCTACTCTTGACATTTCAGCGGGATCCCATGTGTCATGCTACGACTACGGCCACTGGGGGTGTTCCGGCGGGACGCCATAATGCCGGGGCAGCGGGTAAGCCGATGCACTCATCCGCGGCTAAAGTTAAAGGCTAAGTTTTTGTATAAAAATAGACAATAAAAATATAAGTAACTTAAGAAGTGGTTTTAGGCCTGAGAAAAGACAAAGGAATATTTTTTATTTCCGAAATCAACCTCAAAGGGAAAAGAGGGTGAAAGTTTTGTAAGATAAATCGATAACCACTGGCCACTGACCCTTTTGGCTAAAATCTGGCACAGAGATAGATTCTCGGGAAAGGATTGAATAATTTAATTTTCTATGTATATCAAAATATCAATTGACAGTTACGCGCTACGAAGTGCGCGCAGGTCCGCTAGTACCGATTATAACTCCTTGGCTACCACCGCACCGCTTCATAAAAAACGTTCTCGTCCTCGGTTACTGAAAACGGTGTTATTTAATTCGCAGTTAAACAACGGATGTAAGCAATAACTAAAAGTTTATTAGTCCCTTGATTAAAAATATGTTTTTGATAAGAGATAAGATTATCGTTCGTTAACACTAACTACTGATGGACAATTATTATGACTAAAATATATAGTTTTTATTTCCGAAATCAAACATTGAAAAGAAGGTGAAAAGGGTTTTTTTTTTGTTTTCGCCGGGAAAAAATGCATTACGCATACCCTCCATACGGGGGTATGGGAGGGTTATGTGGGACTCCCCGTGCAGGACAGCTGCACGGGTATACCCACTAAAACAACCCGGCGGCACTCCCGCATCGTCTTTGTGACGGAGAACTGGGAATCGGCAGAGCCTTAGCGGAAGTTTGTAAGGAAAATCGATAACCGCTGACTCTAGTATGCCAAAACCTGGCACAGATATAGCTTGAGTCCCGGGAAATGATAGAATAATTTAATTTTCTAGGCAAGTATATTAGTTGACTGTTACGCGCTACGAAGTGCGCGCAGGTCCGAAAGTGATTTAATATTTTACTTAACGTCCACCCACAAGGTGGACAGACGACGTTATAAAGGTAGCCGGAAGACGCTGGATGCAGGTCGCTTCCAACCGGTATATTATGGAAGTCCAAAGGGGAGGCCCTATTCTTCTGATCTGTGGGGAGGCCTATGTTCAGCAGTGGACGTCCTATGCCTGAGATGATGCTGATGATTACACTTGAAGAATGGAGGGGAGGCCTTTGCCCACCGAGTGAAATATTAGTTGTTGAATGACTGACATGATGATGATGATTGCACTTGAAGAATGGCTCGGGAGGTCTTTACCCAGTAGAATAGAATAGAATACACTTTATTGAGACCAATAGAAAAATAAAACGGTCAAGTACGAGTAGGACTCGAGCACCGAGGGTTCCGTATAAACCTACGGCATTCTACGTCTATTTTAGACTTTAGTATTTGATATGAATTTCAGTTTAATACCTGCACGCGTTCATGAGAAAAGGGGTAGTAAGTATGAAATTATTCAAAATATTTTTTTCATATGATGATTTTAAAAATTTATGGTTTTCTCAATTTTTCCTTTATCTGTGCTCTTAGGAGTTGCTTCGTGCCAAATTTCAAAATTCTGAGTTCCCGGGAAGTGCCCCGTAGGTTTTGATTTATTTGGTAATGTCGAAAATTTGCTGAAATTTGCGACATTCGACTATATCTTTTGATTGCGTTGGCCTAGAAGTTTGAATTTTTCACAGCTCTAAGAAGCAATGGACCTTAGTATTTCCTATAAATTTCAGCTTGTTACCTCCACGCGTTCCTGAGAAAAAGGGTCTTAACAGACAGACGGACGGACGGACGGACGGACAACAAAGTGATCCTATAAGGGATCCGTTTTTTCCTTTTGAGGTACGGAACCCTAATTACATTAACTTATTACCAGTAGTTAGTGAGATTAGTTGATGAACCTCGTCTTGGTCAGTAATTTTACTGGTAACAGTCCTTCCGCCCGGAACACAGTAATTTCTGCGCATTGCCTGGAATAATTTGAATAACTTTTTTTATGCAAAGAGGTAAGAAGACGCGCAAGACGCTCGCCTGATGGTAAGAGATAACGCTGCCCATAATATCAGCACAGTGCCACCCCGATTTCACAATGATGTAAAAATCTAGGTGCAGCATCAACGCTTCTTACTCAAGAGTCATAAGATGTTAAGACTCTTCAGCCCAGTAATTTCACTAGCTACAGCGCCCTCCTACCGAAGCACAGTAATGTTTGCACATCACACTGCTCAGACGGTAGAATAACTGGCACTGTTGGGGTACCCACCCAGTCGACCTCCTGCAAAGGAAGTGTCAGATACTTGTTAAGTGGGGTGACCTAACATTCTAACATTAAACAAAAAGAAATGTGGTTGCAGAGAGGTCAACCAGATCTAATTCAGGCATCAAGGACGAAGACCTAGATATTATTGGCTATTAAAAACTATTTATAGATACATTTCGCAAGTAAGACAAAAAAACATCTTGTAATTTGGTCTAAGAATATCTTTTGCACAATGTATTTATGAATAATCATATAAGCTACAATGGAGCACTTTTGCAAGTCAATTTTTGAGAGTAATTTATTCTATTGTAATAGTCGCTGAACCTCTGTCTCGCTCGCACAATATAACAAATAGTCAAATAACAATTGATAAAATTTACTTTTTGGAAATGTGTTAAATTGAAAATTTAGCTCATATTTTTATACAATTTTTTAAAGTACAACCAGTTTGATACTTTATAAAATGGTTGAGGCATGTTTAAAGATAGATATATTTTTCATATAATTGAGAATGCCATTGTGGTTATTTAAGGTAGCAAACTGGGAATACTTATAAAAAATGTATAAAAATATGAGCTTAATTTTCAATTTAACACATTTCCAAAAAGTAAATTTTATCAGTTGTTATTTGACAATTTGTTAATGTGTTAGTTGACAATCGTGCGAGCGAGACAGAGGCTCAGCGACTATTAACCCCTTAAGACTTTGCCGCAAATTCGGAAAGTCTTTCGACTTAAAATTGTATATTATGTGCTATTACCATGTAAGTACGACGCACATGGTAACAAACTAGACCTAGAGGGCGGGATAAATCCCTAACTGGCTTCACTGAACATCATGTCGGAACATGGTCATAAGGACATCTTGGCGACACGGTTTTGTCCAATGGGTGGTAGAGTCCTTTTCACGAAAGAGGTCCCGCGGAATTTAGCGGAACTAAATTTAATTTTATCGATTATTCGACTTCCTATCCTAAATAATTTTTATTTTTTAGATAAAATAAATACCTATTTAATGAAGAAATTAAATATGAGAAATTATGAAGCGGTAAAATGTAATAGAAATTTTAACTTTTAAAATATGCCATAGTGGCGCCCCGCAAAAAGGACTTCTTTCGTGAAAAGCACCCTAAGCGGTAACTAGCAATAGAACTATTATTAGAGTTGTCCATAATAATAATATAATAAAATATTTTTATTATTAAATCGCTACGCGTATCCATTGGTTAAAATATTCTTTTACGCTATTGGCCTGCACTTTAACACTTAAAATTTCATCCAATTACACACTTTTATTTAAACAGTGCCAAATTTAAATTAGTTAAGTAATGATCTTTCTTACGTGAGAAATAAAGCATATTTGCAAAGTTTGTGAATTTTAGAGAATATCTTAAGGTAGGTACTAAATGGTTGGCCAATAGGAATGCGCAATTACTTGGAAATGCATAGATTTTAAAAGAAACCAAGAACTAACGTTGTCTCTCTTGCGCTTAGATGATTGGCATGTAGGTATCCGGTAGAGTCTAACCGAAACTGGTTTTCCGGCCGAAACCGAAACCGAATACGGCCGTGGCTTCAGTTTCGGCCGAAACCGAAACTCACGTGGTCAAGTATAAAATTCCTTTAAAAGAAAATTGGTGCATTTCACCCATTATTCTACATTAATTAGGTATGAAATGGAACGTAATAATATCTTATATTATATTTATTTGTATATATTATTTTATGTATTAAATTTTGTTAATATTATATCAATTCTTTTTAAATATACATTCATGTATTTAATTGTAGTAGTGTATATTATATTTATAATAATATGTACCTAGTATGTAATATGTATTTATTATTATTGGAATTATAAATACATATTAGTAATATGTAGTGAAATTACTGGGCTAAAGAGTCTTAACAACTTATAACTCTTGGGTAAGAAGCGTTGGTGCAGTGCTCCTAGAATTTCACATCTTTGTGAAATCCTAAGTAGCACTGTACTGATTATGGGCAGCGTTATCTCTTAACATCAGGAGAGCGTCTTGCTCGTCTTCTACTTCATCTCATAAAAAAAAAAATGTAAACCATCTTTTATACATTTTTTGTAACTAGTCTATGTATACAGATACTGCGCACCACCGTCTATTATTGTAATACCAGTCCTGTTCCATTCCTAGGTTGTCTGTAAGAAATTGCCTAGTGGGATAAGACCGCCGATTGTTTACCTAGCATTTAGATATCTAGCTCAGTAAGTTTCTTTGTAATTATTTGGTACGCAATTAAGTATTATTCTATTCTATATTACCTACGTTGCTAAAGTTTGTGAGTTTGTGTATACCTCTATGTTTGTTACTTCTTTACGCCTTAACGGATGGACCGATTGAGCTGAAATTTGGTGTAGAGATAGCTTAGACCCTGGAATGACACATAAAAAAAAAATGTTTTATTGCCAAAAATAAAATACAATTTCAAATGACATTAAACTAATACAAAAAAAAAAATGAAGGAAACGTAACAAAAAAATGTGGTCTGTATTATTAAATTAGGCAAAAGGCATATGCTCAGCTTTATGCTGGCAAGGATGCGCAGCGCTGATTTTCAGCATATGCCTGTGCTCGAGCTAAGATATTCGTCGAGCGGAAAAAACTAAGTACGAAAAAGTGAGTTTCGGTACACAATAATAATACAGGCTACAGTACAGCGGGTAATACCAAATTTCAGCTCAATCAGTCCACCCATTTAGCCGAGAAAGAGTAACAAACATACATCCAGACATTCTTACAAACTTTCACGTTATAATATAAGTAAGAATGTATATATCATTACCCCAGTTATTTTTAACGTAAATCCAGTTTTCAATATTCGAAACATTTCGAGATCTAGGTCAGATTCATATTCGGTACAAAGTCCAATGTCCTATAATCCGTTAGCCGGCTTTATAAGCACTAGCTGCTGTGGCCACTCGTTTTATCCAAGCCTATGTATTAGGTATTTTAGGTTCTAGGCTACGTACATATATAAAATTGTATTTATTTACATGTACAAAATTAAAAAGTATTTACATTACTTAACTAAATATTAAACAATCATAAAATTTTAAATCCTACTTATAAATAAATAACGTCATTGAGGTCATGATCTGCAGGAAGTGTACCTAAAAATATTGTACTTTACATATATTGTATATTCTTTCCAAATTTCAGCTCAATCGGTTCACCAGTTTGGGCATGAAGAAGTTACAAATATAAGAAACACACGCCAATTTTTGAAGCGGTGGTAGCAGTGGGGTTGTGTTGTGCGGATGCAAATCTGGACCACCGATTTTGAATCCCGGTCCTGCACCAATGTCTTTTATTAGTAGCTAGCATTACTGAGGATTACGTAATATATATTATGCTTATTAAAATAAAACATAGCCTATATCAATCTCTGATAATGTAGCTATCTATAAGTGAAAGATTTTTTAATATCGGATAAGTCGTTTTGGAGATAAAGAAGAACATGGTCACACACCCACACACAAAGGTACAAACATTACCTCTTTATAATATTAATATAGATGGGCGGAATTTCCACTCGCTGTACCAGGGTAGGCTTCGGCAGTGGCTAGTTACCACCCACTGGACAAAACCGTGTCGCCAATCGGTCATTGTGACCATGTTCCGGCATGATTCAGTGAAGCCAGGGAGGGGGATTTAACCCTCAAATTTTTAATTTATTTATGGGATCAAGGGTGGATCCAGGATTGTATTCTTGGGGGGCGGGCAAGGCAGGACGAGCAAAAATATTGTAATTTTTACTACTAAAAGTGTGTGTTTCGCTCGCTCCGAATGGTAAGAAAGTTCACATAGTCAGCAGCTTGCTGCGAGCGTCGAGAAAAAATATAATCTTGACCATGAAATAGCGCCAAAATTCGTAACTTTCCAATCTGGGGGGGCCTTGGCTCCCTGGACCCCTGTGTATCCGCCGTTATATGGGATGACAGTTCTTCTTTCTTGAAGTTTCGACGGGATCCCGTGTGTCTACGGCCACAGGTTACGTCAGTCAGGTAGTACAGTCAACTACAAAGAGATGTATCCATGTTAGGCTTACAAATTGAAGTAAATTTTCATTTGCCACAATGAACTACCCTTGGTTCGTGACATTTCTAGTAGCAATTAAACTTTATATTATCATCGACTCGTTTAATATGCAACAATGATGTATCCCACTACTTTTTCTTAGGTGATACATAATAACAGCATTTAAAATGAATCGAATATAGTATAAGATTTGGTGGATACTGAAAATGTCACGAAGTAAGGATAAATAACTTTTGCATACAAAAAGTTCCTTCATTTTGTAAGACTAACATGGATACATCTCTTTGTAGTTGACTGTACCTACTTACACTTTAAAAGAATATTACGGAACCCTATGAAGACGACTCGGACTTAAAAGCTTTTTTGTTTATATTTTCAAGACCGCTGACACAAATTACAAAACTGAATATAATCAAAAATATAAAAATAGATTAGAAAGTCAGACGAATTACCCATGATTTTCGAAATGCTAATGCAATAATAAAAGATAAGGATCGCTCAAATCTGCATATTTGTGATTTAACATACATATGTTACGATATAATTTGATCTAGGCTCCGATAAGGCGAGTGATTGATAAATTATTTTATAATTGCGTCCGATAGCTGAACTTGATGTTGGTGACTTCTTTAGCAAGGACGTGCAAATTAATAGTGGACGAATTGTACAAATATAAGGAAACTTGTCTCGCCACTTCTTTAATGTATTTATTGTGCGGAAAGAGAAGATCTGTGGCGCTACGGTGAAGTAAATGTGTATAAATTAAAACTCAGCCTATTATTATAGGTATATTTTACCTAGTAAAAATGGGTTACGCACCATCACCCTGCACTGGGGGGTGCAGGATGGTTTGTGGGACTCACTTGCAAAAGACGGGCGCGGCGGGGATACCCACTAAAAACCTGGGGGTGTTCCCGCGGGACGACATAATGCCGGGGCAGCGGGTACGTCGACGCACTATTTTGACCGAACTTAGGCTAAATAGGCATAATATCGGTTAAATAACCGATTTCAAAAACTCTAAAAAGGAGGTTATCAATTCGATGAAAGTTGGTAACATTGTGGGAACTGCCAGCAATTTACATAGGACTCTCCGTTGAGGCTTCCAAACCAGAAACTATTTTTTGGACACGGGGATGTGTTGCTAAGACTCATCTAATTTTGTACATATTCTAGTTCTAAGATGACGGAAACTTCATGGTGGCCACGCCTTTCATATACGCCCCATTACCTATACCTATAAGCTAGCTCTTATTTATAGTTTAGTCTTACACGATCTCGCGTGACGTTAAATGCTAGCAGAAGAACCTAGAAACGGGATAAAAAGAGAAAAAAATCCTCTTAAATCCCTTCCTGGCTCCACTAAAAATAATGCCGGCACACGTAAATGTTCTCAATATTCCTTCCAACCAGGTTGTCTGTAAGAGATTGCTCTATGCGATAAGACCGCCGATTGTATACCTTTAGCTTTATGAGTTTACTTGTGAAACAATTTCTTGTAACCAGGTTTGCAATAACCAGCGGATGAGCATGCTGAAGTGGCAATGGGCAGGCCACAGAGCGCGGATGGTCGATGGGTTCGAAAAGTACTCGAGTGGAGACCAAGGACTAGCAAACGAAACGCAGGACGTCCACCCACAAGGTGGACTGACGACCGTAAGGTCGCCGGAAGCCAGAGATGCAGGTCGCTTCCAACCGGTACATATGGAAGTCCAAAGAGGGCCTATGTTCAGCAGTGGACGTCCTACGGCTGAGATGATGATGATGAACCTATCTCACATGTCTTTTATTTTTGCATGACCCATGATCATGACACGGTTCTGCACCTACATAATATATAAAAATAATTATAGAATAGAATAGAATAATACTTTATTGCGTACCAAATAATTACAAAGAAACTTACTGAGCTAGATATCTAAATGCTAGGTAAACAATCGGCGGTTTTATGGCACTAGGCAATTTCTTACCGACAACCTAGGAATGGAACAGGACTGATATTACAATAATAGACGGTGGTGCGCAGTATCTGTATACATAGACTAGTTACAAAAAATGTATATAAGATGGTTTGGTTAATTATGATTGCAATCAATAATAATATGTGTATATTTAGAAAGTGGCCACTGCAAGGATTTCTTGGTTATTTTTAGAAGTAATTCTGCTTGGTTCAGCGTTATGTTAATCCATATTTGTTGGTTGCATAACATTAGAGGTCTGGGTCGACTGTTGACCGAGTTGCTACATTGAAGTGTTATTTTAGACTTCAAGGTCCTGTAAACTTAATATCAATCAGTTTGGTGATGTGGCAAATGCCTTTATTGAGAAAAACAAACTAACAATACTACAGTTACTACAGCAAAAAGAAACAAGTGAAATTTAAAAAATACTTTTTTAAAACAAGCTTTAATTATTGTTATCATCTTGCATCATAAAGTACTCGCCAAGACGAATCAAATGAGCCCAAACTCGATGGGGTTGCGTTTTTTAAGACGGAGTTCCTATAGCCACCTTACAGCTCCATCGTCAGATCAGCTCGATGTCATAAAAATATTGCATTGTCATCCGATTTACACACGCATGCAAATTTTCAGCTCAATTGGAAACCGGGAAGTGGGTCAAATTAAACTTGCAAGATTTGATTACAGACAGACAGACAGACAACAGACAGGTGAAAGTAATATAAAGCTTGTAAAAACACCTAAAGAACAGTTCCGTCTTATTACAAAACGCGGACTAACGATTGTACCAAGTACCAAGATTAAACCAGGTACTATTGATATCTGACTTGGCTTGTTCTCATATTGTATTATGCGAAATATTATACCTAATTAACTTGCCTACTAAAACTGTCTATAAAACTAACCGCCGTGGAACATAGGGCTCTTTCGTGACTGTTTTTTAAGCCCCGACGCAAAAACGACGGGGTGTTATAAGTTTGACGTGTGTATGTGTCTGTCTGTAGCATCGTAGCTCCCAAACGGATGAACGGATTTTGATTTAGTTTTTTTTGTTTGATACTTTCGAGTTAGTCGAGAGTGTTCTTAGCCATGTTTGGTGGAAATCGGTCCAAGATGGCCGCCGCTACAAAATGGTGGATTACTTTTTTCTTCCACGACCCCCTCAATATGGGTATCAAATGAAAGGGCTTAACGAGTAGAATACAGCCCACTATATAAAATTTAAAATCCAAGATGGCCGCCATAAAAAAAATGGTGAATTACGTATTGCGTTGGGGATATTTTTAATTTAATTCACTTGTGTATGCAGGTATCTACTTAATAATATGTCATATATATGAGAACTAGCCAAATCAGATCTCAGGCAATAACATATTTATCTTAAGTTATAAGAAGAAATAATATTTTAAGTTGTAATAGAATATTTTATGTTATAAGTAAATATATTTCAGGACTAACCATTGAACTTGGCACCCATTAAGATCTCCCTTCTTTTGTCTTTGAAGTCAACATACAACTAAGGGGGCGTCCATAAATAACGTGAGGTGTTTAAGGGGGGGAGGGGGTCGATTCAAATCTCACCTAATCTTACGTTGGAGAGAGGGGGGGTCTCGGCAAATATCACGCAATTTTTTTTCCACTTATTATATTTAAATTTTTATTACACTTATAATTAAATTTCTCAACAATATTGATTACTAGTCTTAACTAGTCGTAAATAAAAGCACGAAGCAATTTTTTTTTTCTTTTTACAATAACAATCCAACGTGTTTACGTAAGAAACCCACATTTTAAAAAATCTCACGTGAGATTGGGGGATGGGGGAGGGGGTTGAATAAAATCTCACAACATCTCACCAGGGGGGGAGGGAGGGACAGAAAATTAAAAAAAACACCTCACGTAATTTATGGACGCCCCCTAACGCATAGGTACCTACATAATATATATCGTAATATTGAACTTGGCTCTAATTTCACATTTATGTTTTTGATAGGATATTTATTACATTACAATAGCATGGTAACATCTCTATTCTCTATAAATAAAACAATTATGAAACGAATGCATAAAAACAAAACTGCAATAAATTATTAAGTTACATATGCAAATAAAAATACATTATTGCAAAAACTACCCACTTAAAATAGCACGAATATTCTAAAAGTATAAAAATGTTTCGAAAATATCTGAGCGTGTTGATTCTGCAAGGAGACAAAATAGTAGCAATACGATAGCGATTTGTAAGTCATAGAACATAATAGGTATATTTTATTTTGAAAAAATACCACATTAGAGTACTAAAAGATGCAAAATATATACCTAAAAATTGAAGTTCCATTTACTGGTGGTAGGCTTCGGCCGAAGCTGATTACCACACACTGGACAGAACCGTTATAGTTACAGTTTTTCTGGAAAGTTCATGGTTAAAACCTTGTTTTTTTCAATGTTTGAAAATCAGTAGTTCAGATTTTACAGTCCCACAGCTGGAATCCACAGTTTTACGAGCCTCATTTACATCAAGGCGATTTTTTATATTGGTGGTAGGCTTCGGCCGTGGTAGGTTAACACCCACTGGACAGAACCCTGTTGTCAAGTGGTCATTAAGAGTGTAAGTAAGACATTCAGTGAAGCCAAGGAGGGATTTGTCCCGCCTTCTAGGTTTAGTCAGCGACCAACTATGGCTGCATTGTCGCTTAACATCTTGCGAAGTTGTGGTCAAAGGTACTCAGGGTATAATAGCGAAAAGCTAACTTCAATGCTGATTGTTTTAAAAAATCACCAAAACACATTGCATGTTGTGTCCGCCTATAATAGGTTATGCATTAAGATAGATTAAACTAGTACCATAAAGTATACTGTAAGATTAAATGTAATTAACTGTTGGTGAACCTAATAAAATGAATAAATAAAAACAAAAAAATAATGAATAGATCTCTATTCTATTCTTAAAAAATGCATCACAACGATAGGATAAAGACAAGTTTTTTTTTTTTTTAATTTTTCAGTAATCGACACGACGATACGAATTCAATAAATGTAAATCGCCCCCAGTTTCTTAAACATAATTAATACAATATTCAACCGGTTTTGTTTTTTTTAAACGTGTTCTTGTTTTTTTAAGCAAATGACTACCAATTCTCTGTAGATGAAAATATACAATTTTAAATATTAATTTTTTTACACAACTATGGCACGAGACGCAATAATGATTAAGTTTGAGGTCCATTCACACTTGGTAGTTCAGACGAGTCCGCCGGAAATCGATAAGAAAATTCATTGAAGTGAAGTCATCATGTTTGTACTTTGTACAGGGATGTTGACTATTTCTTGCATACCTAATGTAGGTAATAATACGTAATTAAAAGTATAGGACAAGTATTTTTTCCTTGTAATTTTAATAAAACTTTTTTTTCTTGTATATTTTTTTTTACGTGTGATAGGCAATAGGCATACAACGCACTAAAGTTTCTTGGTGGGAGTAGTGTATAATCTACTTGATGGACTTTTTTATTCAACATCTTTGATCTCCGACATTATTAATGCCTATAAACTTAACTGGACGAAAATCCATCTTTGTAAATTAACGGCAAAAACGAAACGAACGAATCGATCGATCACGAATCGTTTTGTGTAAACGGACGAAAATCTGTCAAGTCCGAATTTCTCGGCCAACATATCAAGTGTGAAAGTAACTTTAGCAGTCGGCAAATTTATTGTTGTAGGTATCTAAGTAAGTAACGAAACAAACAACCTCCTAAAGTCTCCCAATCATAAATTATTACAATTTAATACAATAATATCGTTTAATTTAATCACATTAAACTTAGTGTTACATTTGCGTTTCAAATCAATGTAGACTTCGATTAGGCATTCAACTGGATACGTCACTGTCAGGGGATCCCCGCTACTAAAAAATATAGACCGCCGGGTAAGAGTTCATCTTATCTAATTTAGTAATGATGAAGAAATAATCCGAAATATTATTCTGTTAGTTATATTTTGTTTAAAATTAAAGTGTTTATTCTTGAATAATTCATTTATTTAATATCCATTTGGAGTTTGGAGATGGCCATAGATTATACATATAGATATAGGTATATAATATTTTTAAGCTATTGCATAGCTTCTATCGCGGGCCTTGAGCGTGGGGACCGAATCCAGAAATTCCGTAACGAAAAAAACCTAACACCCCCCACTCCGACCGGCACAGCGGTGATACTATAATTACATAAGTTGATAAAAAATGCTATGCAATAGCTTTACCGCGGCAGTCTCCGAGTGCCACACGTCTTTTTTTTTTATTCATATAGACTAATATTGTATTTTATTTATTTCTAACGATAAACTTGATCTAGATAGGTAAACTTATCGTGTCAAGCATGTTATGCGGGCTCTTATGTTATGTCAAGACTAAACAACCGGCGACTAAACAACTTTTTCGCATAGAAATTAGTAGGTCCTACCTACCTAATGGCTTCTATTCTCGTTTTAATGTTCTAAGCATGTAGGCATTTATTTTTAGACTTTTTATTTAATTGGTACGTGTCTACCATTAATTCTTTATCACTTGAGAGCACACTTTAAATACAGATATTATTATGAAAATATGTGACCTTTGCAACATTAAAATTTTAAAACAAATTTCTCACTTCTCATAGAGGCATCTCTCGGACCTATTAATATATCAAAATTTTAAATGTTATCTTTAAGCATAGAGGACTCAACTATAGAATGCGCATTACCGGAAGAAAGATGTCGCGGACGATACGCATTGACGCTGCACAACATACATCAAATGTCTTGAGCCGGGTACAGACGTGAGTAACGTAACGCGTAATGTAAGATAACATGTAATTTAGAGTCAACAGTGTGGACAGCACACGAACTTAAAGCGAATTGTTTACGCGAATCTACTGAATCTATTGTTTACTTTTTTTCATGTGTATCTTTTCTGTTTTTCTACTGTCAATAAATTGTTTTTTTTTTTATCTATTTCAAGCACTGCGAGCGCCTTTGTGTTCGCGCCTTCGCGCAAAAAACCGACAGCCGATGGATCAGCCCGAACGACGTCGCGAGCGTTACATGAAACGTTCGTAGTGGAGTCCACACGTAGAATTCGGGTTACATTTCACGGTCGATTACATTACACGTTACACTCTTCTAGACCCGCCTTTAAAAGAGTTTCTACTTGGAACGAGCCAATCAAAAGTAGCCAACCACCCCCGCACCCCGCCATGTTATGGCGATTTTGTTTTCAATCAAGAGTGAATAGGTTCTTACTGAACAAGCGTGCTACAACTTAGACTGCATCGTCACTTATCAACAGGTGAGATTGCGGTCAAACGCTTGTTTAATCTGCTATAAAAAAAATGAAAGCGGGGTCTATTTTGTTTCTCTTGTCCTTCTTTAAGGAAATAAAAAATTCTTCTTTTTATAATATTTTTGATAACGGAAACTGTCACACATGACATAATAACCATTAACTTTAAATATTCATTAGTTTTGTGGCATTTTGAATTTATTTTTGGTTTTTGATATCTTATGCATTTTGGGATTTCGGGGGCATTGAAGTCTCACAGACGGGTTTATTACACCATTCACGATTTAAAAGTAAAATTATACAAAAAAACTTTAAACTAAACGGTTGACCTTATTGCCACAACCTAAAGGGGCAGAAACCAAATAGGTAGGTACTTCAGAAGGTAATAAACAACGAATTAGGGAAGGTAATAAAGGTCAAATTTGTCAAAATAAATCAACACAACAACAGCAACAGATAGCAACAACAATTCAATAGATAACATTATTTCCAGAAGTATTGCACACCGCATCTATATACATGTTCTCAATATTCCTTCCAAAACCAGGTTGTCTGTAAGAGAATTGCTCTATGCGATAAGACCGCCGATTTATGTGTAATGTATTCTGATGCACTCAGAATCCTATAAAAGTAGAAATGAAGAAATTATGGCCAGCGTTACCATTTACCCACTTTGACCCTAATGCAAAAGTAACGTAAAGTGTCAAAGAGTAACGCAAAATGCTAGTTACTGCTAAATAAATATACTAGCCCCCCTTTTAGCTCGACGGGGTCCAAAAATAAATATTTGTCACTTAAATACGCTCAAAAGTTGAGACATACGAGAAAATATTATGCGATAACATTGTAAACTACATAACACAAGCGAATTTAAAACGTGAACAAAACGCTTGCGAGTTTTAGCGACGTACAACGCCATCTAACTCGACAAATGGAAAGTTGGCGTAAACATTGGCCACATTTTTTACAAACTTTTATTTAGTTTCACCTGTCTGTTTATCTGTTTGTCTGTAATCAAATCTTGCAAGTTTAATTTGATCCATTTCCTGGTATCCGATTGAGCTGAAATGTTGCGTGAGCAAGTGCGGATCTAGGATTTTTTTCTTGGGGGCAGGGTGCAGACAGGCAAAAATATAATAATTTTTACTACGAAAAGTGTGTGTTTCGCTCGCTCCTAATATCTCTCTTGTATATGCTCCTAATGTAATATTCAAATAGGCTTAATAATAAGTGCGCGAGCAGCGTGCTTCGAGCGCCGAGAAAAAAATATCCTATCAAAAACATATATTATATATGTATATGTTATGGACCAAATGATAAATTGGGCATTATACATACTGCTCGGTCCTTATGAATAATGCCCAATATGAGAGTGCAATTTAATATTAATTATTCAAATAATCACTTCGACCGGGCATTATACATAATGTTTATCACCTTTTGGGCAGAGTAATACAAGGTATCAAAAACAACTCGTATATGGCGCTTCGCCGGCCGCTGCCGCGGCACGCTCGCTTCGCTCGCTCGGCTCGCGCATTGTGGTCACTGTTCAAACCTAACCTAACCAACAGATTTCGGTTTGCCCTGAATACTGTACTAAAAACACGCGTAGCAAAGAATTTATAAACCAAATGGAAAATGTGTTGTGAACACCACTGTCGCAAGAAAAATGACAACTATAAGTGCCATCTCACTTACCTCATACAAAAGAGAGAGACAAAGATGGCATTTATCGATGACGTCACAACGCATTCTCCATTTGACTGTAAACTCTAAACTTCTACATCCCGCCATTTTGTATTTTTTTTTTTTTATTAAAAGAGTTGCGTTCGAAATTTGTGTGTGTGACATATTTATGAAAAACAAATTGTAATAATATTTAAAAAAAAAAAACTCACTTACGACTTATTATTCTATAATAGTATTTTATTTAAAATATTATTGAAAAAATACAATTTATAAAGTTAAAATTCAATAAATAACATTAAAAATTATGTGCATCTCAGTTATATAAAAATTGTACACAAATAAGTTTCAGAACACACCAACTTCTTCATAGCCAATAAAATTGTGTTCGAAATTCAAATCACTTTGCCTCTCTACTCTCTAGAGAGCAAAAACGGCTTTTGCTCACTGAAATCGATGACCAAAGACACTATTTTCGTGCGAGAGTGGTGAAAAATTATTTATGGCATGAAGTCCAGAATTTATCGAAAAAATGTAATTTAGTTCCGCAAAATTCCGCGGGACCTCATTCGTGAGAAGGACTCTACCACTGAGGTGTATACCTAAAATCATAGGCGGATCCAGGATTTGGTTTGGGGGGGGGGGGGCAAGGTGCAGACGGGCAAAAATATTATAATTTTTATTACGAAAAGTGTATGTTTAGCTCGCTCTGAGCGGTTAGGAAGTTTAAACATCCATTACAATAAGTGCGCGAGCAGCTAGCTGCGAGCGCCGAAAAAAAAATTTTATTTCAGAAATATGTGCGAAATTCGTAACTCTACAATGCTTCTGGGGGTACCTTGGCCCCCTGCCCCCCCCCTAAAGCTTAAACATCCTTTATAATATGTGCGCGAGCAGCTTGCTTAATGACTCGGGGGGGGGGGCGGCTTGGCCCCTTGCCCCCCCTCCCTAAATCCGCCTATGATTATCTATAACACAGATAAAAGGTTCTATAATAATCATTGCAAAATTTTACTAACATTATAAACGTGACAGTTTGTGTCTGGATGTATGCCTAAATGCAGGTGGTTCACTACTGCGTGCCCGCCTATGCGACAGCAATAGTTTCTCCTAATGTTGTTCACTACGGCTTTTACAGCCCAAAACTGCACATCCTACCATTTCACTACCACTATGAGTACACATAAACCATTAATTATTCCCTGAAAGCACTTAAAATCTTAAAAAATAAAAGATAATGATGGTATATTTGTCACAAAGAAATCATTTGAACCATAGTTTGAACTTGTGACAAACAAATAAACCAGCCACGCTGAAAGGGACGGAAGAAAAATAGGTTCTCCTTTTTCTTCACATAGAATTTTCCCTATTGCCGTCACGCTCACACATAATATGGGTACTTCTAGTTGTATTAGTTCTTAGCCTAAATGGGTGTGAACAGATTTTATGTCTGTGTGTCTCCGGATAACCAGTGATTTTTACAAAAGATCCCCCTAGATGGAGCGCCACAATCGCGTGATTTTAAGTTAAAATATCTACAGATTTTTAACAATTCATAATTTCTCATATTTAATTTCTCAATTAAATAGGTACATAATATTTAATTAATCTAACAAATAAAAAATATATAATAAATGAAGTATTCACAGTAATTATAAATCTATTATTTAGTTCCGCTAGGTTACGCGGGACTTCTTTTCTAAAACTGTTTGCAGAATAAACGATATTTCTTTTTCTTAGGACATTAGTTCCATTATTTTCCGTGGCGCTAGCTTGTATGAAAAATAATTTACTTTTACAATGAACTGTAAATGAATTTTTCTATTTATCTTCAGATGATTTTACATGTTTTAGAAATTAAAAATAAGCAGCAAAAAGATATTTATTACTGATATTTACACGCATCATGCGCACATTAGATTATTTTCCGCTGGCGCTGATTCATTTGAGAAATAAGTTACATTTACTAATTTAAATGAATTCTAATTTGTTTGGCTACTATATAGCATCAAAGTACTCGTCAAGACGAATCAAATGAGCCCAAACTCGATGGGGTTTTTTCTTTTAATCACGGAGTTCCTATGGCCACCTTCCAGCTCCGTTTCGGACCCTGGTTACTATATAGTATCAAAGTACTCGTCAAGACGAATCAAATGAGCCCAAACTCGATGAGGTTTTGTCTTTTGATTACGCGGTTCCTATGACTACCTTTCTTGTTTATTAGCATTTTATATGCGAATCTTTAGATTGATATAACTCTTTTATTTATGAACCGATTTGACTAAAACTAAGACTAAGGTTCAAGTAGAGAAAACTGCAACGTATTAGTGAAAATTTTATTCAAATCGGTGGTGTTGTTTAACCACACCAGTGACACAAACTATTTACAAATTTAGCCCAAATTAAACTAAAGGTCAACCACAAGTTTACAGCCATACCGATAGATGGCGTCTGTAGCGTTTTTGGCACTATTTTTTTTTTGAATTGAATTTACTTTATATTCTATTACTTTTATTTCGAATTTTTGATGTAAATTAGGGGCGATGTGTCTGATATAAATGATTATTATTTATTTTATTATTTTATTTTACGTTTCCCTAGGAAAAATTGACAAAATGTTTTACGAATTAGATCGCGCAAGCGACTTTTTCGCGTCGTTTTGTTCATATGCGTATTTTCACAGTTCACCTTAGTAAAGGATCACAATGAATGGGGAGAAATTTCCATTCTTATTATATGTATGGATATGGATATGGATTTTATTATCTAACATGGATATTATATTTAAAACCTGTTTGCAAATTTAAAATTCCGATGTAATGGGTGTCCCAAAATTGAGCTACATTTGAAAATACTTTTTTTAATTAATGGACCCGCGCGCACTTCGTAGCGCCTAACAGAAAATTATTGGTGTTTCACTTCTATATTACAGGCTTTTAATTACTCTCCTGATGGTAAGAGATAACGCTGCCCATAATTATGGGCAGCGTTATCTCTTACCATATAGGTATGCACTAATATGGGTATTGTACTAATTATAATTAGTACAATGCCCATAATAGTGCATTGCGCCAACGCATCTTACTTGAGAGTCATAAGATGTTAAGAACGTATATATCGAGTGACGCTGTCTCGCTCGCACTAATTGACAAATTTTGAAATATAAATTCATGGAATTAATTTATTAAAAATTCCTCTGTACCAGCCCTCCATAATATTATTGCACACATTTTAAAAGTGTTTTCAGTTCGATATATTAAAAAACGGCATAAGGAGATTTTTTGAAAAAAATCTGAAAACACTTTTAAAATGTGTGCAATAATATTATGCAGGGCTGGTCTTAAGAAATTTTCAATAAATTAATTCCATGAATTTATATTTCAAAATTTGTCAACGCTCTTAAGACTCTTCAGCCCAGTAATTTCACTACCTAATAATATTATTAATTTTCAAAACACACATGGTACTAGGCCGCGATAAAATGAAACTGGTTTATGATTGGTCGCATATTCTAATAGGTATCTAGTTTATGTAACATTCTATTTTTAAACGTCTATAAATTGACGTTACATAGTAAGACCTAGATACGTTAATTTGGCGGTGTCGAGATTGTTTTTATTTACTTACACTTGTCTGTTGTCTGTCTGTCTGTAATCAAATCTTGCAAGTTTAATTTGATTCACTTCCCGATTTCTGCTTGAGTTCAGCTCGATCAGAAATCGCGATTTTGCCATGTATAAATCGGATTACAATGCAATATTATTATGACATGGAGCTGATCTGATGATGGAGCAGAAAGGTGCCCAAAAGAACTTCGTAATTAAATGACGCAACCTCGTCGAGTTTGGGTTTATTTGATTCGTCTTGACAAGTAGGTAGGTACTTTGGTGCTAGATGGTAATAATAATAAAAGCTTGTTTAAAAAATAAAATCACTTGTATACAAGCTTTTATTTACTTTCACTTGCCTGTTGTCTGTCTGTCTGTAATCAAATCTTGCAAGTTTAATTTGACCCATTTCCCGGTATCCGATTTTGCTGTAATTTTGAATACCTACATGTATAAATCGGATGACAATGCAATATTATTATGACGTCGAGCTGATCTGATGATGGAGCTGGAAGGTGGCTCTTGACTATTTGATACATTGTGAAATTATAAATCAATTTATTTTTAAATATATCACACTGAAGACACTTTTAAAATGTGTGCAATAATATTGTGCAGCGACCCCTTCAGGAATTTTCAAAAGCTAATTCTATGGATTTTTATTTCAAAATGTAGGTATCAAATTGTGCGAATTAGAGAACGTCCCGCGGAATATGTCCTCTTAAGCTTAGTTGGGCTCTTAATTTAAAGCAGAATTAACACTATTTAATTAATAAAATTAATTCTCAATGAGTTACTCGCAAATGACCTATCTTGTGAACTCAATTGCATTAAAAATTAAGGTCAGATTTTAAAAAGAGCTATTATTTATTCAAAATTCATTAAATACCTATTTCATTAATACAATAAACTATTTAAAGCTAAATATTGTAATAAATTTAAAATAATGTAATTTGTTACAATAATTGATTTATTTTCTACAATAATTACAAAGATACTTAAGAGCTCTTTTGCTCACACAATTTGATAAATATGTAGGTATTTTGAATTATAATAATTCTATAATATTACCTTTTTGAAAATTCCACAAGAGAATTTCTGTGCAATATTATTGCACACATTTTAAAAGTGTTTTCTGTTTGATATATTATAAAAAATAGAATGGGAAGCAAAATTTAAAAAAATAATCACCCAATGCCATTTTAATATATCAATCTAGAGAAACTTTTAAAATGTGTGCAATAATATTGTGAAGCTCTGCACACTCTTGAGGAATTTTCAAAAAGTTCATTCTATGAATTTATATTTCAAAATTATATCAAATTGTGCGAGCGAGAAAGCGTTAGCGGCGTAAGTGCTCTTAAGGATACTTTTAAAAATATACTATCTAGAGCTTTACCAAGAAATATTTTCAAAAAGTAAAAAATTCTACGAATTTATATATTTCAAAATTCGTCAAATCGAGCACGCGAAGAGTCGCTACCAAGGACAAGGCTCTTTAATATAAAATTGTTACAGAAATCATTAACATAAGCATGCGTTACAATTGATTTAAATTAGAGACGGCTAAAAATAGTCAATATTTATTTATTAATAACCATTGCAGTTAGATTATTACCTTGAGATTACATGACTTGATAAATTTTTAGCTTGCCGCGCGAAATTTTAGTCCGGCTCTTTAGCTTCAAGTACATATGACCCCAACCGGCAGAAAGCATGAAACTTGGCATACGTATGGCTTTACCGCTGATAAGAAGAAATTTTAGTAGAAACACCAAATGACAATGTTTCCACCTCTCCGCCCCACTTTTATGTCCCTATTTTTAGTTTTTTGAGTTTTTCTTGATAACTATGAGAGCTAGAATAAAAATGTCACGGAGAATTTTACTCTTCATAAAATTCTCTACAATATTGTTCTTTAAAGTATATTGCCAGGACTTATAGTTTCCAAAATATGAATTAGTTCTTTATTAAGTTTCCAAAATATAAATTAGTTCTTTTTTAAGTTTCAAAATATGAATTAGTTTCTACTACAATTTCTTCTTATTAACGTTAAAGCTCTTATTAGCGTTAAAGCATGCCAAGTTTCAGGCTTTCTGCCGGTTGGGGTCATACCTCCATACAAAATCGAGCTAAGGAGCCGCACTCCGCACTATTTAGCGGTACCCCTCAGAAATGTCGAGACTATTTTTTTATGCGAAGAAGTAAGAAGACGAGCAAGACGCTCTCCTGATGTTAAGAGATAACGCTGCCTATAATCAGTACAATGTAACCCAGGATTTCACAATGATTGATGAAAAATTCTAGGTCCACTGCACCAACGCTACTTACAAGAGTCATAAGATGTTAAGACTATTCAGGCTTAGTCGTTTCACTAGCTACAGTGCCCTCCTACCTGTGCTATATGTGCTGTGTAATGTTAGCAGATGACCGCGGTAGAATAACTGGCACTGTTGGGTACCCACCTAGTCGACCTCCTGCAAAGGAAGTCTACCCGACAGTTGCTAAATCGAAGTCCTACTAAGTTTAAAATCTATGATTTCACAATTCCTTGTCCGATTTTGTAGATAATTATAACTTGCCCTCCTCAAAATTTTAATATGACAACTTTCTTAATATAAATTATGTAATTTTTTTTTATATTTCTTAAGAATTAATCTTATCTAATTTGCCAATGATGATGAAATAATCCGGAATATTGAAAAATATTATTCTGTTAGTTACGTTTTGTTTAAAAATAAACTGTTTATTCATGAATAATTCATTTATTTATTAAATACCCATTTAGAGATGGCGATAGATTATACATATATTTTATTCATATAGACTAATATTGCATTTTATTAATTTTAACGATAAACTTGATCTAGATAGGTATTATAATATAAATATTATTCATAACCAGTACCTAATGGCTTTCTATGTGTATATTTAAATTTTCGTAAATTATCCAAAACAATTTTGGTACACCTAAAATAAAAAATTATATAAAAAATACTAACCTTTTTCTAGAAGTTGGGCGAACATATTCTGGACGTTGGAATGATGGTGCTTCCATCTCAAGCAATACTGCTGGGGCGTCATTGTAATAAAGATATTACAATAATTCACTTATTACAACTTTACACTTATTACAATTTTACACTTATTACAATTTTACACTTATTACAATTTTACACTTATTTATAATTTAAACACTATAAGACTTTGGTATAAAAGGCAGGATAGGAATATTCACATTTTATAGTTTGGTAGAAAATTTTGGTCGAATTTTCTAAAGGTACTGAGTATAAAATACATTATTTTATTTTGTTCACTTTTGGAATGTAGACGGGATTACCTGAAACAAGAAAAAACATTTTAGAAATTAGTTTTTTTACTGTACCTAAATACGAAATACCTACTAGAACATTTGGACGGTATATTATAATGTATCATCCACATTCAAAAAGTTGTCACAGGAAATTAAAATTTACCCAATATTTTAATACCTCTACAATAGGTAGTCATAATATTTTGACAATAGATGTTGACAAGATCAGAAAAATAGAAGAGTAAGAATAAGAAGCGTTGCAGTGCACCTGAAACTGAGAACTTTACATCAATCATTGTAAAATCCTGGGTGGCAATGTACTGATTACGGGCAGCGTTATCCCTTACCATCAGGAAAGCGTCTTGCTCGTCTTCTTTACATTAAAAAAAAAAACAAAAAAGGTACCTACATACCTAAGCAATAAAAAATTTATTCCTTCAACAAAATATAATATTCCACAAAAGGTAAATATATTGCCTACGTATTTTAGCAACGAATACCTAACGTTTTAGAATTTTAAATATGGACTATATCTAATCTTCCATCTAAGTTGTATTATTTCTTTAAAAATATATAGGTTATTAACCTATAACTTATATCTAAACGTGTTGCCAAGGGCAAAACCTGAGAGACCAGATTTTTGAAGTGAAAACTTCTTTAGCGGCGCTGAGCACTTTTTTTTTGTATGGGTAAAAACTTTCAAACTCGCGTCAGGGTCACGTGATGCTGATCGAAAAAGCGTAAGATCGAGGGGAAGGGAGCGGAACTAGTATCTCCCACTCTTTCTACCGTGCCTGAGTGTGCTGCTCTGTTTAGGCGGCACAGGGGGCTTAGACAAGCGCGCGCCCGATATTTTTTTTTTATATTTTATATTTTTGAAGTGAAAACTTCTTTAGCGGCGCTGAGCACTTTTTTGTATGGGTAAAAACTTTCAAACTCGCGTCAGGGTCACGTGATGCTGATCGAAAAAGCGTAAGATCGAGGGGAAGGGAGAGGAACTAGTATCTCTCACTCTTTCTACCGTGCTTGAGTGTGCTGCTCTGTGAATAATTTGGTTTAACTATGTCAAATGATCGCAATTTTAGCACAACGAAATACAAAACTACTATTGATGCGGTCTTTATTAGACACTTAAATAGGTTCGAATCAAAACTGTTTGTTTCTTACTTCAGTTATCATAAACCAATTGTATCAGTTGTAAAAATTTGCGATGATGATTCTGATAATAACGATGGTGTAAAAGTCGTCGAAATTATGGATGGAAGTTGATTTTTCTGAGAGATAAAATTTAATGTAATATATAAATAACGATATAATATTATAAATAACAACATATAAATTGTCATATTTGTGTACGATAGCGCAATAAATAAACATTGTATTCTACCTCACAAATGATAGTATTTTTATACTTATAATTAAAAACAAAGTTTATATTGAAGTTTTCACTTCTGCCGGCACTCCCGGAGTGCTACCTTTTTTTTTTTTTTATGAGACACTTAAATAGGTTCGAATCAAAACTGTTTGTTTCTTACTTCAGTTATCATAAACCAATTGTATCAGTTGTAAAAATTTGCGATGATGATTCTGATAATAACGATGGTGTAAAAGTCGTCGAAATTATGGATGGAAGTTGATTTTTCTGAGAGATAAAATTTAATGTTATATATAAATAACGATATAATATTATAAATAACAAAATATAAATTGTCATATTTGTGTACGATAGCGCAATAAATAAACATTGTATTCTACCTCATAAATGATAGTATTTTTATACTTATAATTAAACACAACGTTAATATTGAAGTTTTCACTTCTGCCGGCACTCCCGGAGTGCTACCTTTTTTTTTTTACAAATCTGTGGCGGTTCTAATTTTTACTATCATTTTGATGCGATAAAAGTACAATAATTTTTCTTCTCTTAACAGCGCTAACAAGAGTTAGTCGAGAGTGTTCTTAGCCATGTTTGGTGGAAATCGGTCCAAGATGGCCGCCGCTACAAAATGGCGGATTACTTTTTTCTTCCACGACCCCCTCAATATGGGTATCAAATGAAAGGGCTTGACTAGTAGAATACAACCCACTATAGTAAATTTAAAATCCAAGATGGCCGCCACCACAGTATGGTGAATTACATATTGCGTTGGGGGTTTTTTTTAAATTTTTAATTTAATTCACTTCTGCTCGCACTATTTAACACATTTTGAAATATAAATTATAGAATTAACTTTTTGAAAATTCCTCAAGAGGGTCGCTGCACAATATTATTGCACACATTTTAAATGTGTTTTCATTGTTATATTATTAAAAAATGGCACGAGAAACAATTTTGAAAAAAAATCTTCAAAAAATCTTATCTTGCCATATTTGAACACATCAAACTGAAAATACTTTTAAAATGTGTGCAATAATATTGTGCAGGAACCCTCTTGAGGAATTTTCAAAAGGTTAATGCTATGAATTTACATTTCAAGAGAGAGCGGTCTAAGCGCCCTTAAGAGCGTTTTTATACATTTTGACGCTCTCATGCTCGTACTATTTCATACATTTTGCAATATAAATTCATAGAATTATATTGCAAAATAATTGCGGTCATATTATATTATCACATAGTTTTTGGTTCCATTTTCGTGGCGTTTCGTTTCATTTTAGCTTTGGCCACCATTTATTTTAATTTTTTCAACTCAACTCAAAATTTTTACCAGGGGTAGACTTCCTTTGCAGGAGGTCGACTAGGTGGGTACCCCAACAGTGCCAGCCATTCTACCGCCTGAGCAGTGATGTGCAAACATTGCTGTGCTTCGGTAGAAGGGCACTGTAGCTAGTGAAATTACTGGGCTGAAGAGTCTTAACATCTTATGACTCTCAAGTAGGAAGCGTTGGCGCAATGCACCGGGTAGCATTGTACTAATTATTGGCAGCGTTATCTCTTACCATCGAAAGCGTCTAGCTCGTCTTCTTACTTCGTTGTATAAAAAAAAAACATTTATTCAAATAGGTTACATTCGAGCACTTTTGCAAGTCAATTTTACATATTTCTATTTTAACACTCTACCGCTCGTTCGCAAGGCCTACGAGAAGAACGAGCAAGAAACCCATTTTCTACAATAATATAGCATTTAGGTATTATCCAAAATCGTTACGGATCTTCGCAAAAAAAAAAAAACAAGTATTCGTGTAAATTTCACAAGTATCGCCAGCAATAGGTACTTAAGAATGTACGAAACAATTTAAATAACAGATGTAGGTAGGTACATACCTAATAAATATTGAACTGGTTAATAGAACCGGTCGGTATAGGTATGGCCACGCACCGTGACCTAAGGTAATAAGTAAACTTGCCACATTTGGACGATTTTTTAAATCTTAATAATAATGACGTCCCACCAAAGGCGAGAAAACGAGTAACTATCGCCTAATTCTCGCTCAAGAAACGTACAAAAGATATAACATTCTGTGTAAACAAAAGAGATGCATATACAAATAGTTGATCGCTGTTCACACTGCCGGCGAGGACTCGCTTCACTAGCTTGTCGCTGAGCGACAAAAGCTAAAAAATAAAAAAGCATTTATTGCCCAATTTAAAGATAAATATATATACTAGAGCTTAACATAGATATTATTAACACAACAAAAGGCAGATTCGCATAGCGCGAGTCGCCGAGTAGTTACATACAAAAAAAATAAGAAAAAAAAATCATCATCATTAAGCTATGAAAGATAACACTCGCTCAGCGATAATCACGCCGAGCGAGCAAACTAGCGGTCATTTCTCTACAGTGCGAGTACTCGCTCGTCTCACTCGCACACTCGCTTATAGCCGACCTACACAACTATCGGAACTAAGCACTCGCCGCTCGCCAACTCGTTTCTACATTCTAGCTCTACTCGTTACTCCCTCATCGTTGCCGATGGGACAACTGCCTAGATTGACTCACAGACATACTCCGAAAAGTTTCAAGTGCCACACAGAATATTGCCAATGTATCTCTACTATACATATTATGCGTAAACCTAAAGTCGCGTCTCCAGCGCCTGGTTTTGGTTCAAACATCCAACACAAACATTCAAAAAAATTCTCGGCGATTTTGATGAATATTGAAATCAAGTTTTGTTGTACGTGCTCTCCATCGGCTATGGAAAGCAAAAAACATTGTTGGAGCAAACAAAACGTCTAGTTTGACATTATTTCTTCGTAGTTTGACGATGTTTTGTGTAAAATGTTGTGATGTTTGTGTTGAATGTTTGAACCAATACAGGCGCTGGAGATGCGGCTTTACATAAACCTTCTTCTTGAATCACTCTATGTATTAAAATAATTATATTATGTACCTACATCAAAATCCGTTGCCTAGTTTTAAAGATTTAAGTACCTATACACACAGGAAATAGGAGCAGACAGACGCTTGAAGCGACTTTGTTTTACACACTATGTTACGTTATGAAGCTCAAAAGCCTCTGTCCTCACCCTTTTTATAAGCTTTTATTTACTTTCACCTGTCTGTTGTCTGTCTGTCTGTAATCAAATCTTGCAAGTCTAATTTGACCCACCTCTCGGTTTCCAATTGAGCTGAAAATTTGCATGCGTGTGTAAATCGGATGACAATGCAATATTTTTATGACATCGAGCTGATCTGATGATGGAGCTGGAAGGTGGCTATAGGAACTCCGTAATTAAACGACGCAAGCCCATCGAGTTTGGGCTCATACAAATCAAGAAGAATCTTGACGAGTACTTTGTTGGTAAGTAATAATCCATATCCATCCATATCCATCCATACATATAATAAGAATGGAAATTTCTCCCCATTCATTGTGATCCTTTACTAAGATGAACCGTGAAAACACGCATATGAACAAAACGACGCGAAAAAGTCGCTTGCGCGATCTAATTTGTAAAACATTTTGTCAATTTTTCCTAGGGAAACGTAAAATAAAATTATAAAATAAATTAAAATCATTTATTTCTAACACATCGCTACTAATTTACATCAAAAAATCGAAATAAAAGTAATAGAATATAAAGTAAATTCAATTCAAAAAAATCAAAAAGCAAAAAGTGCGACAAACTAAAAAAACGCCATCTATCGATGTGGCCAAAAACGAAAATTTACCAGAGTAGTTTTATTAGGCTTAATTTGTAAAAAGGTTATTACTTATGTGTGATAAAACGGCACAACCGAATTGAATGCAGTTTTCGCTAAAACGTTGCAGATTTCTCTACTTTTTAAATAGTGTTGGTTTTATTCAAATCGGTTTTTAAATAAAAGAGTTATATCAATCTAAAGATTAAAAAGCTAATAAACAATCGGAACTAAATTTAATTTATCAATTTTTACTACTAGACTATTCCATATCCCAAATAATTTTTAATGGTTAGATGAAATAAATACCTGTTATTAAGAAATTAAATATTAGATATTATATTATGGAGTTAAATTAATGTTATAGATATTAAGAAAACTTTTAAAATGAGCAATAGGTATTGGGCCCCGCATAATGTACGTTTTTCGTGAAAAGCACTCTAATAGTCATCCGTTGAGGTATAAATATTATAGGTATACACCTCAGTGGTAGAACTCACGAATGAGGTCCCGCGGAATTTTGCGGAACTAAATTAAATTGTTTCGATAAATACTGGACTTCATGCCATAAATAATTTTATTTGTAAGAAAAAATAGATACATATTATAAAAGCGAAAGTTTGTGTGTATGTGTGTGTTAGTGTGTGAGTGTGTGTGTGTGTGTATGTTTGTTACTTTTTCACGCTCAAACGGATGCACCGATTGACTCGAAATTTGGTATGAAGGTAGCTTGGACTCTGGAATAACACATAGGCTACTTTTTATTCTGATAAATGAAACAGTTTCTGTAAAAAATCCAATATAATATAAAAAAAATGACAGTTCTGAAATTTGACAATTAAATTTGACATATTCGATTTTCAATATTTTTTTTTGGAAATTTGACATGAGATTTTTATTTTTTTTCGAGAAATTTGACATATTGGATTTTTCAATTTTTTTTTTGAGAAATTTGACTCGATTTTTTTTAAACAAAATGGGCTTACTATGAGTGCTTCATTGGTGGTTTATCAAATGGGCTTACTATGAGTGCTTCATTTGTGGTTTATCAAATGGGCTTACTATGAGTGCTTCATTTGTGGTTTATCAAATAGGCTTACTATGGGTGCTTCATTTAAAAACTAAATGGGCTTACTATGAGTGCTTAATTTGTGGTTTATCAAATGGGCTTACTATGGGTGCTTCATTTGAAAACTAAATGGGCTTACTATGAGTGCTTCATTTGTGGTTTATCAAATGGGCTTACTATGGGTGCTTCATTTAAAAAACTAAATGGGCTTACTATGAGTGCTTCATTTGTGGTTTCTCAAATGGGCTTACTATGGGTGCTTCATTTGTGATTTATCAAATGGTTTATCAAATATAATAAAGAAATTACACATGAGAAATTATGAGGCGTTAAAAAGTTATTTAATATGCTATCTTTAAAAATTTGCGATAGTGGCGCCCCGCAAAAAGAACTCCTTTCGTGAAAAGCACTCTACCTAGCAGTCACGGTTTCCGATTGAGCTGAAATTTCGCATACCGGCAATCGGATGACAATGCAATAATTTTATGACATGGAAGTGATCTGAAGTCTGATGATGGAGCTGGAAGGTGGCCATAGGAACTCCATGATAAAAAGACAAAACCCCATCGAGTTTGGGCTCATTTGATTCGTCTTGATGAGTACTTTGATAAGATATAGTAACCAGGGTCTGATGATGGAGCTGGAAGGTGATAACAGGAAACGCGTAATTATAAGACAAAACCCATCGAGTTTGAGCTCATTTTATTCGTCTTGACGAATACTTTGATACTATGCATATAGTAACCAGGGTCTGATGATGGAGCTGGAAGGTGGCCATAGGAACTCCGTGATTAAAAGACAAAACCCCATCGAGTTTGGGCTCATTCGATTTGTCTTGACGAGTACTTTGATACGATATAGTAACCAGGGTCTGATGATGGAGCTGGAAGGTGGCCATAGGAACTCCATGATAAAAAGACAAAACCCCATCGAATTTGGGCTCATTTGATTCGTCTTGATGAGTACTTTGATAAGATATAGTAACCAGGTCTGATGATGAAGCTGGAAGGTGGTAACAGGAAACGCGTAATTATAAGACAAAACCCATCGAGTTTGAGCTCATTTGATTCGTCTTGACGAGTACTTTGATACTATGCATATAGTAACTACGTTCTGATGATGGAGCTGGAAGGTGGCCATAGGAACACCGTGATTAAAAGACAAAACCCATCGAGTTAGGGCTCCTTTGATTCGTCTTGAGGAGTACTTTGATACGATATAGTAACCAGGGTCTGATAATGGAGCTGAAAGGTGGCAACTGGAACCGCGTAATTTAAAGTTAGCATTATTACACAATATCATTTTTATGGTTTTGATTATTCAGTGTGTTTAATTATTTTGTTACTTTACTTTAATTATAAAGAAGACTCATTGTTGTGGACACGAAAACAATTAATTAAGCAAAAGACAAATACAACGAATAAAACAATATGACTATGGTACTGCTACTCCATACTAGATGGCGCTATTGTAAAAAATATTGCTATAACTAAAATTATAATAAGGCGAATTTGTATTTTAGTCGAATTTCGTCGTTACACGGTCTTTTATATTATTATTATTCTACTTTTAATACCTAATATTAAAAAAGAAAGGATTTAACGTTATTTCGACAGGTATGAGATATCTGAATAATATCTGAAATTTGATAGATATATTATAATAAATAGTTTGAGTACGTAGGTATATGATAGTTTCATTTCAGAAAATTTCATTTTAGTTTTTTTTTTTATACAATGATGTAAGAAGACGAGCAAGATGCTCTTCTAATGGTAAGAGATAACGCTGAGATTTAACGAAGGTTAAATTCTGGGTGCACTGCGGATAAAATGTTAAGATTCTTCAGCCCAGTAATTTCACTAGCTATAGTGCCCTCCTACCGAAGCACAGTAATGTCTGCACATCACTGCTCAGGCGGCAGAATAACTGACACTGTTGGGGTACTAGCCGACCTCCTGCAGAGGAAGTCTACCCACGGTAAAGAGATCACCATTAAATGACGCGGAAAATAGTCAAGAGTAAGTGTACGGAATCAAGCTGTTATTATTCCGTATTTTTATTAGTTTTTCTGATTTTAATGATAATTTGATATATTTTTGTTTACTGTATTTAATCTTGATGTACTGATTTGTGTAAGTGGTAATTTATTGCCGTTCTAATTTGTACTGTGGTATAGGTATAACGATAGTTCTGGGACTTATCCCAGGACGTCTCTGAAATCTAAGTATTATTCACAAAAAATGTTTCATTTTATTATTTACTAGCTTATGCTCGCGGCTTTGCCCGCACGGCAAAATCCTTTCTTAGCAGTGGTCTACGTCATGAAACCTTTCTATGTTCCAAATTTCAACCCAATCCATGTAGCGGTTTAGGCTGTGCGTTATACAGATACATCAGTCACTAGCTTATTCTCATGGTTTTGCCCGCATGGACGGGTTACGTATCATAATACTTACGGTCCTTCCAACTACGGTCGATATAACTACGGTCGATTCGCCTATGTTCATTTCACATATTGGACGACTCGCTTACAGTGCAACTCGCCTGCGGTTGATTAAACTATGGGCATGTGAACTAATGGGCGATTCGGCCAATGTTCATTTGATATATTGGTTAATTCAAGTATGGACGACTCACCTACGGTTTATAAATTCTTTGTTACGCGTGTTTTTAGTACAGTATTCAGGGCAAACCGAAATCAGTTGGTTAGGTTAGGTTTGAACAGTGACCACAATGATATTTTTCTTATTACTGAATGATTTATCCTGTGTCATGGCATCTTCAGGCATTTTGGCATCTTCTTTCATCTACCTCATCATGGCAAAGCGGCAAAATAAGCTGTCTGCGCAACTACAGATAGAAATCATTCAGGTATCAAAAACAACACGTTTCTGAATTCTTTACTATAAACAAGTATTTTTTAGCTGTCATACCTGACTAGCAGCCGGAAACATGGTCTAAAAATACGTGAACCTTCCGTTAGTTCGGTCAAAAATAGGCAAATCGTCCAATAGTTTAGTCAACCATAGCTCAATCGACCGTAGCTGAGTTAACCATAGGCGAATCGTCCAATAGTGATTTCGACCAATAGTTATTATGAACGTAGGCGAAACGTCCAATAGACATTTTGAACAGTAAGTGATTCGATCGTAGTAATCTACATATTATTGGCAAGGTTTGCCAGCCTTTACTAATTCTACGCCCATTAAGTCGCAGAAAACCCGTGAATTGAATCTCTCTTTTCCGTGGAAATGGAAATCGAATTAAATGGTCTGCACCAAATTCATTAATATATGAATAATTTACTGTCACGCGCTACGAAGTGCGCGCGGGTCAGCTAGTAATAAATAAAAGCTTGTTTTAATTTTTTTTTAATTCACTTGTACTATGTTGTGTTTTGAAGCTCAAAAGCCATTGCCCTTTTTGAGCTATTAATATTTTTGGTACCTTTCAGGCGAGAAACTTGCCACACTGAAGGGCCTCCGGATTACAAACCTGACATACGACCACTGGGCCACGGACGCTACGACTACTAGGTACCTACTCTGTTAGGTTCAGCCAGCTAATTCTAGGTGTTCTAAATAGGTGTTCTAGATGTCCTCATTTGTTAAGTCGATAAAATATACTAGAGTTTTGTGGAAAGAATTTAGTCTGCCGAGTTTCCTGTTGTAAAAATAAAATTTATTTATTTAAAATTATGTGCCTACCTATAAAATATTTTTGAGTAGGTCTTAAACAGGGTTAGTAATAATTATAAATTAATAGCGTCGAAACTTTATTTCATATCTTGGATTAAAATAAAAAGGGAAGATTCGGTACGGGCGTTTCGTACATGGACCGCTCCAATTAGGTTCATGCACATAGTTTTACTTAGGTCACAATCGGCGCAAGTCGCGGCAACCGATACTTTTCGACCCAGCCAGGGCCAAGTTTGGCTATACTTAGTCGTGTTTCGAAAGGCACGTGAAACTGTGGGTCCCGGCTGTTTCCTATAAGATACATATGTCGGAGGCAGTCGTTAGGTCATGTTGCAGGTGTAGTAATCTCGGCGACCTGAAACTGCAACATATAGGTTGGCCACACAACCTATAAAATTGTGATTGTGCTTTGACTCTGACAGTGTAAATAAGGTAACCTGTTCTGTTGGAGTATAAACCCCAATTATTATTATTATAGCCACGATAGCGGGTACCGTATCTACCTTTTTAATTAATTCAAAGTTTCATATGGAATTTACATATACATTATTCATAGTTTAAGTGAAACGAGATTTTGGATTATATTAACACTTTTCATTTCTTGTCTTGTTACTTCAGACCCTGATGACGAAGTGGCCCAACTAATAATGCATTGCCATCCAACGTGGCAAAGCTGCCAGAATTCTGGGCACTCTGCCATCTGACAGTGGTTTGGAGCACTTGGATTTTCTGTAGATTGGCGGGTGGCCGATCTGTGGTTAATACAGTGTTCTTTACTGCTGTAGTAGCTGTAGCCTGTAGTATTGTATCCTTGTTTTTTACAAGCTTTTTACAAGCTTTATATTACTTTCACCTGTCTGTTGTCTGTCTGTCTGTCTGTCTGTCTGTAATCAAATCTTGCAAGTTTAATTTGACCCACTTCCCGGTTTCCAATTGAGCTGAAAATTTGCATGCGTGTGTAAATCGGATGACAATGCAATATTTTTATGACATCGAGCTGATCTGATGATGGAGCTGGAAGGTGGCCATAGGAACTCTGTCATAAAACAACGCAACCCCATCGAGTTTGGGCTCATTTGATTTGTCTTGACGAGTACTTTGGTGCTGGATGGTAATAATAATAATAGCTTGTTTTTGAAAAGATTTTTTAAAACTTCACTTGTATTATTTGTTTTTATGCAAAGAAGTAAGAAGACGAGTTACATGCTCTCCTGGTGGTAAGAGATAACGCTGCCTATATTATAATCAGTCCAGTACTTCCCAGGATTCCACAATGATGTTAAATTTTGGGCGCACCAATGCTTCTTACTCAAGGATCGTAAGATGTTAAACTCTTCAGCCCAGTAATTTCACTAGCTACAGTGCCCTCCTACCGAAGCACAGTAATGTTGCATCACTGCTCACGCAGTAGAACAGGCACTGTTGGGGTACCCACTTAGTCGACAAACCTCCTGCAAAGGAAGTCCACTCCAGAGGGCCTATTGGCTATCGCCAAACGACATGTAATACACTAGAATCCATAGACAAAATTGCGTACATTACTTGTTTAAACCTCCTCATTAACATGAGTAAAATAACAAACGCAGCAATGTACATTGAAGTTGTCATCAATCGTAGTGGGTGAGAGTTAGCCAATAGGCCCTCTGGTGATTGTGACGTAGTTGTGTACATTGTACATATTATCTGCGTTATGAAAAGAAACTGGCAATATTTTTAGTCTTGAGGAATTAAAATAAAATTAATTCTATGAATTTATATTTCAAAATGTATCAAATAGTGCGAGTAACGGGTCTTAAAGGTGAACGCACATTTATCCGAGCCGAAAGCGCCGAATGAAACGAATTTTTAGAATTCTGTGTTTCAAACCTCGCAAACTTCGCCCAGTGTCGAATCTTCCAACGCGGGGAAGTGTGCGAAAATTCGATACGTTCGACACTTTCGGGCAGGATAAGTATGCGTTCACCTTAATGCGAATGAAACCGCAATCTTAAGCTAAGATAAATTAGTAGTAGTATGGCCTTAGTTCAAACACCGAACAGTATAAATGTTCCCACAAATCAAATACAAAGCAATTTGAACTCATCAATATTAATATAGTTTATTTCTGTACCAAAAAAATGTAACATTGTCTAAATTCAGAATACTAATTTTCATTGACCATTTCAGTTTGCTAATACCTATATATTTTCGAAATGTGTTTTTATATTCGATAATATGACCTTATAGAATTAATAGGTAGGTATGGCGAAAATTCGCAAGGTTGGACGAACATTTTCAAACGCTTTTAAAATAAATAAATGTTAGTAAATTTATTTAGCAAGCTGAACTGGCAATGGGCAGGCCACATAGCACGTAGAGCGAATGGCCGATGGGGTCGAAAAGTGCTCGAGTGGAGACAAAGGACTAGCAAACGCAACGTAGGACGTCTCAAAGGTGGACAGACGACCTTATAAAGGTCGCCGGAAGACGCTGGATGCAGGTCGCTTCCAACCGGTACATATGGAAGTCCAAAGGGGAGGCCTATGTCCAGCAGTGGACGTCCTACGGCTGAGATGATGATGATGATGAAATTTATTTTGTCACAGCTACAAGGGACATGTAGTAGTGTAGACCTTCACCGGGGGTAGATTTCCTTTGCAGGAGGTCGACTAGGTGGATAACCCAACAGTGCCAGTTATTCTACTTCCTGAGCAGTGATGTGCAAACATTACTGTGCTTCGGTAGGAGGGCACTGTAGCTAGTGAAATTACTGGGCTGAAGAGTCTTAACATCTTATGACTCTCAAGTAAAAAGCGTTGGCGCAGTGCACTGGGTAGCACTGTACTAATTATGGGCAGCGTTATCTCTTACCATCAGGAGAGCGTCTTGACGTCTTCTTACTTCGTTGTATACTATAAAAAATAAGAACTCAGGTTGTTTTTTTTTATATAGCGGACTAAACAAGCGTTTGACCGCAATCTCACCTGTTGGTAAGCGACGATGCAGTCGAAGTTGTTTTCTTACAGAATCTACACACGAAGTTGCATCGCCATGTACAGCTAGTTAGTAACAAAAACTAGATCACCCGGGAGATTTAGAGAAACGACTACAACAAAACTACTCAAAAAAACCAGCTCCATCACATTGGACCCAAAATAGTGTCTATCAAAACCAGAAATGAGTTCAAACACCTTTTGAAGACAGCTAGGCTATATATAGCGGTTCGGATCCAAAAATAACTTGACATACTCAAAAGCTATAAAAACAAAATCAAAAATAATTGTAATGAATAATAGAGCAGGTTTTTTCGAAAAATTTATGCTAATGTAACGTGATCAGTTAGAATTTGGAATCTATTTGAGTCTAGATTTGCATTTTGAAAACGTGGTGCTTAAATTTGTTTTGGTAATGAAGTGTTAAATTGGTGGCAAGGTTGAAAATTAAATTTTAATTTTATTTAAATGGGTAGTTTGAATTTGCAAAATTCTAAATAGTATGCGTGCGCACTTGAATTGTGACGTTAATACTAATATATTAGGTATAGGTACATAGTAATCTTACTAATATTGTAAGAATTGTTTTTTTTTGAAGTGAAAACTTCTTTAGCGGCGCTGAGCACTTTTTTGTATGGGTAAAAACTTTCAAACTCGCGTCAGGGTCACGTGATGCTGATCGAAAAAGCGTAAGATCGAGGGGAAGGGAGAGGAACTAGTATCTCCCACTCTTTCTACCGTGCCTGAGTGTGCTGCTCTGTTTAGGCGGCAGAGGGGGCTTAGACAAGCGCGCGCCAGATATATTTTTTTAATATTTTATATTTATATTTTTTTTATTAGACACTTAAATAGGTTCGAATCAAAACTGTTTGTTTCTTACTTAAGTTATCATAAACCAATTGTATCAGTTGTAAAAATTTGCGATGATGATTCTGATAATAACGATGGTGTAAAAGTCGTCGAAATTATGGATGGAAGTTGATTTTTTTGAGAGATAAAATTTAATGTTATATATAAATAACGATATAATATTATAAATAACAACATATAAATTGTCATATTTGTGTACGATAGCGCAATAAATAAACATTGTATTCTACCTCATAAATGATAGTATTTTTATACTTATAATTAAACACAACGTTAATATTGAAGTTTTTTTTTTTTTTATACGAGATTGGCCTATGTTTGACCACATCCCACCTGATGGAAAGTGAAAATGCGGTCGACGATGGATCACGTAAGATGCCTAGAAAGGTACCTATTCACTCGTGCCTTGAAGATACCCAAGTTGTACCGCTCGGGAAACACGGATGACGGCAAAGTGTTCCAGACGCGACCAGTTCTCATTAAGAACGACGAAGCGTCACGCTTGGTGCGGGCTGTTGGTAACGCCACTAAGTAAGGATGCCGCTTTGCCGTCTGCCGCGACGTCCGTCGGTAGAATGGGCTGGTGATGTCTGGATGTCGGGATGTTTGTTACTCTTTCTCGCCTCAACTGGTGGACCGATTGAGCTGAAATTTGGTATAGAGGTAGCATAAGTCCTGGAATAACACATAGGCCACATAAATATTGCGAATAAAACCGCTGGGCGCAACTGGTCTTACTAATATTATAAACGTGAAAGTTTGTAAGAATGTCTGGATGTATGTTTGTTACTTTGTCACGCCTAAACGGGTGGACCGATTGAGCTGAAATTTTGTATAGAGAGATAACTCAGACCCTGGAATAACACATAGCTTAAAACCGCTGGGCGCAGCTAGTATTATATAATTTTCTGCTAGGCGCAACGAAGTGCGCGCGGGTGTTTTTTCCACGTCCACTAGTGAAATATAAATTAGTATTATTAACTACCTAAACCTTTTTGACGATTAAAAATTTAAATTACAAAATCGTACACATATTTACTCGTAAAACCGATAAGAGCCGACCCTCTGACCGCAATTTATCATTTCCAAAATGTTACGTAACCAGCGATAGGATATCGGTTCCAACTCGAAAAATAAACGCGTTTTAAAAATATTCCATAGTTTGCTCTCTTAATGTGATAAAGAGTAAGATAAATTTATTGGAAGTAGTTTTCTATGCTTGGAGGTACCTATTAATATTGTGAAATGGTCTAATTGAACGAATGTATTATTACCTTATAAACAATATTTGTTTCGCGAAAACTAATTACCTATACATATTTGATTAACCTATTCATATAACTAGATAGATGAAATTAATACGAAATACCAACAAGGATATTTTACTAATTTAAATGTGTTAAAAATAAGTTTTTTTATACGAAGATGAAGAGCAAGACGTTCTCCTGATGATAATAATAAGTTGGAGTTTATACACTCGAACAGAATAGGTTACCCTACTTACACAGTCAAATCACAATTTAGGTATAGGTTGTGTGGCCAACCTAGGTACCTACCTATATGATGTAGTTTCAGGTCGCTGAGATTACTACAGAGCCTGCATTATGATCTGACTGTATCCTACATATCTTATAAGAAACAGCCGGGACCCACAGTTTTACGTGTCTTCCGAAACAACGGTAGCGTCCAGGCGAACATTTTTTGACACACATATAGATTTGAACCCAGGGCCCAGGGCTTTCAGATTCCAGAGCGCCTATTGGCTAATTCTCACCCACTACGATTGATGGCAACTTCAATAGACATTGCTGCGTTTGTAATGTTAATGTGGAGGTTCAAGCAAGTTATGTACGCAATATTGTCTATGGATTCTAGTGCTTTACATGTCGTTTGACGATAGCCAATAGGCCCTTTGAAAACAAGCCGAACGTAATACCACTAAGCCGCGGACGCTACAATTACAAATAACCTATTCCATAATAAAAGAAAATAATCTATGTACCAGAACAGATAATGTTTTTCACACAATTTCTCATGGTACGCGGGCTGTCGCAAGTCGCAACGGCAGTTTCCTATGAGACTCGACTAACTTTCATTTTTCTGGCACAAAAAGTGTATTGCAGCTGCAGGTTGAGCAATCCGTTATTGACTGGCTTTTCAAAACGTTTCTAAAACCGCAATCATAACAAAACAAAGTTTGATCGGAACATTTCACTTATAATATCAATGCAAGTATACATAGATTATTTTATGAGAAGTAAGAAGACAAGCAAGACGTTCTCCTGATGTTAAGAGATAATGCTGTCCATAATCAGTACAGTGCTACCTATGATTTAACAATGATGGGAAATTCTAGGAGCACTGTACCAGCGCTTCTTACTCAAGAGTCATAAGATGTTAAGACTCTTCAGCCCAGTAATTTCACTAGCTACAGTGCCCTCCTACCGGAGCACAGTAATGTTTGCACAAGATACAATTAAATGCCCAATTAAATACAATAAGAATTGTAAATAAAATTAATTATTATTTCACTGTGATTGATTATAATTTCTTATCTATCTAAATAATATAAAAGGAAAGAGTGACTGATTGACTGATCTATCAACGCACAGCCTAAACCACTGGATAGATTGGGGTGAAATTTGAAACACAGATAGGTTTTATGACGTAGACCACCGCTAAGAAAGTATTTTGCCATGCGGGCAAACCCGCGAGCATAAGCTAGTCTTACTAATATTATAAACGTGAAAGTTTGTAAGAATGGATGTCTGGATGTGTGTTTGTTACTCTTTCACGCCTAAACGGGTGGACCGATTGAGCTGAAATTTGGTAAAGAGATAGCTTAGACCCTAGAATAACACATAGGCTATAGAACAGCGGGTTAAACCGCTGGGCACAGCTAGTATTCTATAAATTCATTGTACGAGTAGAACGTCTGCTCGATCAACCAACATCTTAAGCGACAATGTGGCGACGGTTTTTTTTTATACAACGAAGTAAGAAGACGAACAAGACGCTCTCCTGATGGTAAGAGATAACGCTGCCCATCATAAGTACAGTGCTACCCAGGATTTTACAACGGTAAAATTCTGAGTGCACTGCGCCAACGCTTCTTACTTGAGAGTCATCAGATGTTAAGACTCTTCAGCCCAGTAATTTCACTAGCTACAGTGCCCTCCTACCGAAGCACAGTAATGTTTGCACATCACTGCTCAGGCGGTAGAATAACTGGCACTGTTGGGGTACCCACCTAGTCGACCTCCTGCAAAGGAAGTCTACCCCTGGTTAGAATTTCAGTCCAGTGGGTGGTAACTAGCCACGGCCGAAACCTACCACCTTGGTTTTCTACTCTTTGCTACCACCAGTACGGCGAGTGGAAGACTACTTTTCTACGAGCACTAATGAAGTGTAGAACCCGTCTTACAATAATTTATTTGTTATCAGATCGTAATAAAAAAGCAACACTAACAAATACACCAACAGTTTTGGAACGGAACGCGATCAATATGCATAATTGCAAAATTTCAAAACCGCCTCGCAACAAGCGATTCAAAATACTTGTGTATTCATGCAAAACGGACCGTTTCTACTTGTGAACGCAATTATTTCTATTATAGTTCGATGGAAATCAACGGTAAATGATTGTAGTTTAAATTTTACAAAACTTTTTAGGGGCCTCGGGCGGCGGGCGTTATCAATAGATACCTAGGTACTACTATCTTACTTCTTACTAATCTTACTTAAATTTTTTAAACGTGAAAGTTTGCAAGAATGTATGGATGTTCGATTGTTACTCTTTCACGCCTAAACGGGTGGACCGATTGAGCTGAAATTTGGTATATAGATAGCTTAGACCCTGGAATAACACATAGGTACAGCGGGTAAAACCACTGGGCGCATTACCTATAAAGAGAAAAGATTTGTATTTTTGTATAGGTATGTGTGTTAAGAATACATATTTCTATAGGTACCTACTAAAAACTTGAGAGGTGTCAAGGGACACCCGGATGGAACGAAGTTCGATTAATGAAAATATCTGGCTTGCTTTCTATAAGAGAGAGAGAGAGACAGACAGAGAAACATGCGCACGCCGCACAGCTTACAATAGCTTACTATAGCAAAAAGTGTCGTGACAACTTTTCGTAAGAATTTTTTCCGTCTAGCCCCCTTCCACAACGCGCGATAAGGAACTTCGTTCCAAAAACTACTGAATCCTGATAATTGAGTACCTATAACATAGGCGATATCCAATCCGGGCGAAGCCGGGACAGACTACTAGTTCACAATTAAATGTTAAAGGGATGCGTCGCTCATACCGATATTTTTTTTAATTATGAAAATACATCTTGAAAATCAATACAGTTCCAATATTATAAATTCAAATGCAGTTAATCTTAATTTTAAATAGGTACCTACATAAATAGGTAGGTATGTACCGTCTGTACCTATTTTAAAATATTTTAAGATGTGGAAACGTCTTTTAACTTGCCGCACTATGACTGGTAAGCACATTTTATTTGTAGGTTTAGTCCAATTATTAGTTATTATTTAATATTTAGTGATAATTCCGCTCTAAATCAATAATAATTAATAATTGTTGTGATGGATTTCCGCAAAGTAACGCCTAGTTCCATTAATTAGGTTTAGTCCAGTAAAAGAAGGATAGTGGATCAAAAAGTCGCAAGCAGAAAAACTAACTTAGGGACTTTGTTTGATGAGTTCCCAAAAGGGGTATGTCCCCTTTTGGGAACTCATTGACTGGACTAGTTAGGTAGGTACCTACATGATGATTCTTAAGTGTCGTGTAACCTGCTACTGTACTATGCGATTATGCGACAAAGTTAAAAATACCTTATTAACTCTACCGCTCTATGACTATAAGAACGTTTTATTTTTGTTGGTTAATAGTGATAGTCAATAGTCACCAAGAGGGTCTATTGGCTATCGCCAAACGACGTCTAAAACACTAGAATCCATAGACAAAATTACGTACATTACTTGCTTAAACCTCCTTATTAACATGAGTAAAATAACAAACCCAGCAATGTACATTGAAGTTGTCATCAATCGTTGTGGGTGAGAATTAGCCAATAGGCCCTCTGTGTGCAATAGCCAATAGGCTGAGGTCGGGGTAACTGTCATTTTCAATGCAAGCTTAGGAAGTGTTCACAGATTCTTGGATTAAAAATTTCTGTCATGACGCTCTCCTGATGGTAAGAGATAACGCTGCCCATAATCAGTACAGTGCCACACGGGATTTTATAATTATGTGAAAATTCTAGGTGCACTGCACCAACCCATCTTACTCAAGAGTCATAAGATGTTAAGACTTGTGGTATAGCACCTCCGCCGTCGCAGCAGACCTCCTTCGCCACTGGCCGGCGAGGACAATTCAAACTCGGAACGTCGAAGCAGAATCTGTTTGTGACACGATCTATTCGATCGTCATTCCTTCTCAAACTCGTCGCCGGGTAACACGTCCGAACAAATACTAATAAGTTTACAAATCTTATAGTCTTTATTTTACATTGCGGGACACGAAGAACAGTCCCACAGACTCTTATGGCTTGCCATGCTACCTGTGGACAGTAATGTCAGCACATCACAGCTCATGCAGTAGAATAACTAGCACTGTTGGGGCACCCAACGACCTCCTGCAAAGGAAGTCTACACCCGGTTGTGGTTTTTCAATAAAGTTATCTATTCTCTTCCTCGCTTTATTTCTTTCTGTAAAATTCATTTTTCTAGAAAAACTTAGAGCAGCAGCAGGCTTAGACAAGAGCCGATCGCTGGTTGTTAATGCTAAAAAAATGTACTGAGATGACAATTGTTGTGGAGAAACGACTAGTATACCTACTGGCTTTTTTGGCATTATTCCCAAGCGACTGGCTTGTCTCACCCCTAAGCTCTCATTTAAAATATTATCGAAATCGGACGATCTGTTTTCAAATTACGAATTGCCATGCGTATTTTAGCAATAAAACCGCAAATTTTTGCTTAGGTTATTAAAATATTTGTTAAGCTATTGCATAGCTTCTATCGCGGGCCTTGAGTGTGGGGACCGAATCCAGAAATTCCGTAACGAAAAAAACCTAACACCCCCCACTCCGACCGGCACAGCGGTGATACTATAATTACATAAGTTGATAAAAAATGCTATGCAATAGCTTTACCGCGGCAGTCTCCGAGTGCCACACGTCTTTTTTTTTTTAAGTTTTCTGTGTGTATTTGTGGTACCTATGTTTTAAAAAATGAAGAGCTATTTTTTAATATATCTAATATCTACATATTTTATATTCTCACCCTGTTTTTATTTATATTTTCCTGTCTGTAAAATACATTTCTCTAGAAAAACCTGTTCTTTCGAGCAGTATGAAGCGCCCCTAACATCGACTTTCCAGTTTTTGTCCAAGGCATAGGTCATTTACAATTCAATACCTAGTACTTAGTAAAAAGTCGTTAGGGCTTTCTAGTTCTTGTAGGTAACTACTAACTAATCACTAGAAAGGTGCTTGTGACTGTCAATATTTAACCGACTTCAAAAATAGGAAAGGTTTTCAATTCGTTGAAAATTTTATTTATAAATTTTGTTTTTGTTGTTTTTTGAAGCCATTGAGGGATTTATCCCGCCTTCTAGGTTTAGTCCGCTACCATCGACGGCCGCATCGTCGCCTAACATCATACGAGATCGTGGTCAAAGGCCAAATTACAATAAATTTTAAAAAATTGTGAAATTACTGGGTTGAAGAGTCTTAACCCTATGGGCTTGTTCACGTGAACGCGCGGGCGCGGGCGCGGGCGCGGGCGCGGGCGCGAAATATCAAACATATGACGTGCTATGAAGGTGTTCACGTACAACGCACGTGCGGTGTGAGCAAAGTCAGTCGCGCCCGCGCCCGCGCCCGCGTGTTATAGCGTGAACAAGCACTATGAGTTTTGAGTAAGAAGCGTAAAGGCCTATTGGCTTAATTCACACCCACTACGATTGATAACTTTAATGTACAGACAACTACAAAGAGATGTATGATGTATCCATGTTAGGCTTACAAAATGAAGTAAATTTTCATTTGCCACAATGAACTACCCTTGGTTCGTGACATTTCTAGTAGCAATCAAACTTTATATTATCATCGACTCGTTTAATATGCAACAAGAATGTATCCCACTACGTTTCCTTAGGTGATACGTAATAATAGCATTTAAAACAATTGAAATTTAAAAAAATACTTTTTAAAAACAAGCTTTAATTATTGTTATCATCTTGCATCATAAAGTACTCGTCAAGACGAATCAAATGAGCCTAAACTCGATGGGGTTGCGTTGTTTTATGACAGAGTTCCTTTGGCCACCTTCCAGCTCCATCATCAGATCAGCTCGATGTCATAAAAATATTGCATTGTCATCCGATTTACACACGCATGCAAATTTTCAGCTCAATTGGAAACCGGGAAGTGGGTCAAATTAAACTTGCAAGATTTGATTACAGACAGACAGACAGACAGACAGACAGACAGACAGACAACAGACAGGTGAAAGTAATATAAAGCTTGTAATGAATCGAATATAGTATAAGATTTGGTAGATATTGAAAATGTCACGAAGTAAGGGTAAATAATAATTGCATACCAAAAGTTCCTTCATTTTGTAAGACTAACATGGATACATCTCTTTGTAGTTGACTACATTACTGCGTTGTTATTTTACTCAAATTAATGAGGAGGTTTAAGCAAAGTAATGTACGCAATTTTGTCTATGGATTCCAGTGTCGGTAACACCATTGGCGTTGAAGATGTCTATAAACACAAAAACATCGGTCTCTTTCTTTGTCATCGGATATGGAATACGAAAGAACGAGACAAAATATGACACGTTTCAAAACACAGATAAGGTAACGACACGTGGCCAATATTGGAACTAATATTACGTCTCACTAATCCGCTGTTAAAACGCCTTTACACATAGACAGTAGCGACCTCACTAAACTCTTTCAAGCATAAAGGAACAGGACCACTATCAAATTGCAAGTCGAGCCCGCAGACGACAGGATCATTTAGTTCGACGGGCAGGCACAGAATAAAAACGGATGATCTATGTTTTTAAACACATGGCGACCGTGACAAAATGACTCACATTTCTAATTTTCAGCCATTTTGTAGCAACTGGCCGTTAGCAAATTGTTTTCAAAAAGTAATGAACGTTTTGAAATTATTTGGTGACGTCAGTAAAGTTAAGCTCTTGTAACTAAAATAAAACCATATTTATGTAAAGACGTAAGTTACTTCCTTATTTTGGTTTTGTGAACATAACGTGGTACTAACCTTTTTGCAAAAGTTTTTTTATATGTAAAGAAGTGAGAAGACGAGCAAGACGCTCACCTGATGGGAAGAGATAACGATGCCCATAATCAGTATAGCTTCTCAGGGTTTTACAATAATGTAAAATTTTAGGTGCACCAACGGTTTATACTCCAACAGAATAGGTTATCCTACTTATACTGTCAGAGTCAAAACACAATTAATAGGTCGTGTGGCTAAACTATATGTTGCAGTTTCAGGTCGCCGAGATTACTACAGACTACAGGGCCTGCATGTCCTAACGACTGCCTCCTACATATCTTAGAGGAAACAGCCAGGACCCACAGTTTACGTGCCTTCCGAAACACGGTAGACTCTAGGCGAAAAACTTTGCCACACTGAGATTTGAACCCAGGGCCTCCGGCAAGCCGGTACGACCACTGTGCCAAGGACAAAACAGTAAACGGTAGTCGTTGGAAAAACGCACACGCTGGCAAAATGTCCGTGGAGTAGCAGCCTAAGATGCACGGGTATTTCCCGTTCGTTCACACCCATCGGTCACACTGTTACCGAACGGGAAAAAAGTTTCTTTTCTTTTCACCTGTCTGTTGTCTGTCTGTCTGTTTGTAATCAAATCTTGCAAGTTTAATTTGACCCACTTCCCGGTTTCCGATTGAGCTAAAATCTGCATTATATCAATATTATTATGACATGGAGCTGGAAGTGGCCATAAGAACACCGCAATTAAACGACGCAACCGCATCCTACTTTGGTGCTGCTAGATGGTAATAATAATAAAAGCTTGTTTTTTTTTTATTTCACTTCTTCCCGTTCGGTAACAGTGTGAATGAACGGGAAATACCCAGATGCACTCCTCAAAATCCTTGAAACGTAACATAACTGAAAACCAGTGGAGAGTGACGTCGGCTCCATTGAACTGAGGGAGCGGCATGACCTTTGTAGGAGTTGTTTTTTAACCCCCGACGCAAAAACGACGGGGTGTTATAAGTTTGACGTGTCTGTCTGTCTGTCTGTCTGTCTGTCTGTCTGTCTGTCTGTGTGTGTGTGTGTGTGTGTGTATGTGTCTGTCTGTGGCATCGTAGCGCCCAAACGGATGAACGGATTTTGATTTAGTTTTTTTTGTTTGAAAGTAGAGTTAGTCGAGAGTGTTCTTAGCCATGTTTGGTGAAAATCGGTCCAAGATGGCCGCCGCTACAAAATGGCGGATTACTTTTTTCTTCCACGACCCCCTCAATATGGGTATCAAATGAAAGGGCTTAATGTGTAGAATACAGCCCACTATATAAAATTTAAAATCCAAGATGGCCGCCATCAAAAAATGGTGAATTACGTATTGCGTTGGGGGTTTTTTAAATTTTTAATTTAATTCACTTGTAATGGAATATCAATGGTTTTGCCTTGATGTACCTGCCATGACTGAAAACATGATCTTTATATTAACAGACTTCGAAAAAGGACCTATATATTATATACCTATATATATATAAAGGACTTATATATTTAGATTGCGGGGACCTTCCCCAAATATATAAAAGGAAAGAGTGACTGACTGATCTATCAACGCACCGCTCAAACCGCTCAACGGATTCGCTTGAAATTTGGAATATAGATAAGTTTTATGATTTAGACCTCCGAAAGAAAGGATTTTGCCACGCAAGCAAAGCCGCGGGCATAAGCTAGTCTAAATATATAAAAGGAAAGAATGACTAACTGACTGATCTATCAAGGCACAGCCCAAACCGCTTGACGGATTGGGTTGAAATTTGGAACACAGATAAGTTTTATGACGTAGACCACCGCTAAAGGATTTCGCCATGCGGGCAAAGCCGCCAGCACAAGCTAGTATGTCAAATGTCAATATATCAACACGTCAGAATATTTTTAAATCTATCATCCGTCATATCTGCATCCACTCCCCTAACACGCATATCTTCGATAGACGATAGACAGAGAAACATGCGCACGCCGCACAGTTTACAATATCTTACTATAGCAAAAAGTGTCGTGACAACTTTTCGTATGATTTTTTTCCGTCTAGCCCCCTTTCACAACGCGCGATAAGGAACTTCGTTCCAATAAATAAAAAAACCGACGAATTGAAAACCTTCCCTTTTTATAAAGTCGGTAAAAACAACCTAAGGCAAATCTATGCTCTTTAGTTAGCCGCCTTAATCTTTGATGAAATACCGCTGCGTCACACGTTTTGAGTAAAAATAAGAAAGTCCGTGACTTTGCGTTTTTGTATATCCGTAAATCGTTACTTGTAATAAAGAATTGAAAAAAGTTATGTGTGGCATCTTCAAACTTCATACAAATATTGAAACATTTCTAGGCCGTGGTGGAAAAGCCAAAGGGGCTATTGCGTTGTGCAGATGTGGTCACCAATGCGTTACTTGTAATAAAGAATAAAAAAAAAACAGTTTTGTGGCATCTTTATACTTCATACAAATATTGAAACATTTCTAGGCCGTGGAAAAGGCAAAAGGGCTATGTTTTGTGCAGATGTGGTCACCAATGGGGCGTCCTTTGAGAGTGTGCTGAAACTCCTCTTCACCCCACCGCGGAGGGGTCCTCCTGTCAGTGAGGACCAAACGCCGTCGGGGCCGCGGACGAGTGCTTCGGCGTAGCTACCCGCTGCCCCGGCATTACGGCGTCCCGAAGGAACACCCGCAGGTCTTTTAATTGGTATATTGCCGCGCCCATTATCGGCGGGGGAGTCCCACATACCGCCCTGCGCCCCCAGCGCATGGTGACGATGCGTAATGCATTTTACTAAGTTAAAAAAATTGCAGATGTGATTCTGGCTCACCGGGTTCGAATTCCGACTAATGACGATTTAGTAGTTATGAACGATTTTTCCACTCACTCGGTATACAACGATGTAAAAAGACGAGCAAGACGCTCTCCTGATGGTAAGAGATTACGCTGCCCATAATTAGTACAGTGCTACTGATGCACTGCGCCAACGCTTCTTACTTGAGAGTCATAAGATCTTAAAACTCTTCAGCCCAGTAATTTCACTAGCTACAGTGCCCTTCTACCTGTGCACAGTAATGTTTACACATCACTGCTCAGGCGGTAGAACAACTGGCACTGTTGGTGTGCCCACCTAGTCGACCTCCTGCAAAGGAAGTCTACCCCCGGTAAAACCCGGTAAGCTATACTGGTTTCGTCCAGTGTCCTCAGAACATACCCCATTCTCCGCGCGTGCAAAGTCTATAGGTAGCTACCTAGTTTACTAAAATGTATTTTTAAAAAAGCGCTTTTTCGCAAGTTCTAAAGTTCAGTATTATAATGAAAACACGCTCTTTCTCTTTCCGAACAGCTTACACGTGTCAAAATGTAGATTAGTGTTGGTTATGTGATTAAATTAATATTTTAATGACATTTTGATTCTGCTCATTAACTAGCTTTTGCCAGAGGATTTACTCGCTGATGGACTTTTAATTTCTTTTTATAATAATAATAATAATTGGGGTTTATACTCCAACAGAACAGGTTACCCTACTTACACTGTCAGAGTCAAATCACAATTTATAGGTCGTGTGGCGAACCTATATGTTGCAGTTTCAGGTCGCCGAGATTACTACACCTGCAACATGACCTAACGACTGCCTCCTACATATCTTATAGGAAACAGCCGGGACCCACAGCTTTACGTGCCTTCCGAAACACGGTAGCGTCCAGGCGAACTTTTTGCCACACACTGAGATTTGAACTCCGGATTAAAAACCGGACGTGTGACCACTGGGCCACGGACGCTACGGCTATTTATTAGGTAGGTATCTATTAGGTAGGTAGGTAGGTATAGGTTAAGCCATCGATCACAGGGCTTATTGGTCGCCCATCCACATGTAAAACACTAGAATTCATAGACAAAATTGCGTACATTACTTGTTTAAACCTCCTCATTAACATGAGTAAAATAACAATCGCAGCAATGTACATTGAAGTTGTCATCAATCGTAGTGGGTGAGAATTAGTATGAAGATGGTAGCATACTAAACCTAGAAGGCGGGGTGAATCCTGCAGGAAAACCCTTAGGTTTTTAGTGAGACCAATCCCCGCCTTTTTTTACCCATGAAAAATGCGTTACGGATCATCACCCCACGCTGGGGGGCGCGGGGCGATATGTGGGACTCCCCCGCCGAAGACGGGAGCGGCGGGGATACCCACTAAAAACCTGAGGGTGTTCCTTCGGGACGCCATAATGCCGGGGCAGCGGGTACGCCGAAGCACTCATCCGCGGCCCCGACGGCGTGACCAATCCCCGCCTAGCCTATCTTCGATGAGCTACCGCCGCACCACATCTTCGATTGAGGAGTGCAACATACCAACTAGCGTGGGGTGACGATGCGTAACGTATTTTTTCTGGGTTAAAAAAGGGCTAGAAAACGATTTTTTTCCCGTTTTATTATTATGTTCCTGTACCTATAATATTATTATTTTTGTTTGGAAAACTCTGGTCTCCCTTCATAACGCATAAATCTTTCGCCTTTACTTATTTCAATTTAAAATGCGTTCAGCTAATTTATTCCTTTTTTACAAGCTTTATATTACTTTCACCTGTCTGTTGTCTGTCTGTCTGTCTGTCTGTCTGTAATCAAATCTTGCAAGTTTAATTTGACCCACTTCCCGGTTTCCAATTGAGCTGAAAATTTGCATGCGTGTGTAAATCGGATGACAATGCAATATTTTTATGACATCGAGCTGATCTGATGATGGAGCTGGAAGGTGGCCATAGGAACTCCGTCATAAAACGACGCAACCCCATCGAGTTTGGGCTCATTTGATTCGTCTTGAAGAGTACTTTATGATACAAGACGATAATAATAATTAAAGCTTGTTTTTAAAAAGTATTTTTAAAATTTCACTTGTTAAATAATATCTTTTTTCTGGGGGGCCAAGGTGCAGACGAGCAAAAATATTATAGTTTTTACTACGAAAAATGTGAGTTTAGCTCGCTCTGAATAGTTAGAAAATTCAAATACCTATAAGGTACTTAATAATTAGGTGCGCGAACAACAGCGAGCGCTGAGAAAACAATTATAATCTTGACCATGAAATATGTATGTGCAAAATTCGTAACTCTACGATGCTTCTGGGGGGGAGGGCTTGCCTATGGGCCTACGTAGTGTGAAGTGTGACATTGAGTGACAAAGGGTGGGCCTTAGATTTCGTGACGTCACATGTCAATAATCTAAATGTGCCCACATCATAAATATGTACCTATCATTTTATATTTTGGTGAAAGAATTTTATGTATTATTCCAAGGTCTTAAGCCGAATTTTCGATCCAATTTTTTTTTTGTTCTCGAGTGGACATTACGTCTCGGTAAACGTAGTGTAGGGCGCCCATGGGTGAGATGGGGCGATGATATCCGGAGGGTCGCTGGGGGTGGTTGGAGAAGAAAGACATAGGACCGAGTTGAGTGGCGTGCCATGGGGGAGGCCTATGTTCAGCAGTGGACGAATATAGGCCGACGATGAATGTGAAGCCGAATTTTAGCATAGCCGTTTTTCCGTGAAATAGCAATAAAATGTGTAATTTTATTGTTTTTACTCACATTCATACAAACCTTAACAAAATTAGTAGGAAAGATTGAATATTTAAGTTAAAATGATTTGATTTCTAAAATTTATTTCCTGCTAGGTTATCTTATTTTGAGATCTCAAAAACAGTTTTTATCTACCATCTACCTATTTATTGCCGGCATTAAAGCTTGCGATTGTTTTTCACTTTAAAAGTTTTATCTTTTGATCAATAAATCTCTAAATTTAAGATTTATTCAAATTTAGTGAAAGATACAAAATTAGTTTTTTGCAAAATTATCGTTTTTTTAACCAACATACCTATAAACGGAGGTTTTAAAAACTCGTATCTCATGAACCGAGATAGTTAGAAATTTTTACAGATGATGTAGGTAGGTAGAGGTCCATATTTTTGTTGCTATTTTAGGTAACAACAAATACCTAGAACTAATTTTTTTTTAATCATTATAGGCGATTTTGGAAACTACCGTGAGTGTAATCACTAAATACTACATAGTATGAAATAAAGTTGCTACCTGCGCATACCAAATTTCAACACAATCAGCGTAAAAGACGAAGATGAAAAAAAACAAAACTGGTTATGACGTAGGATCTTAATTATAAAACTAAATTACTAAAATAACATGTAACACTAACAGTAACCTGGTAAGCACTAAGTTAACATCAAGTTAAAGTTCAATGACCCTTGTGATGGTGTACAAATGAAATGCTTGGCCTATTTATAGAATAACTAGCGGTGCCTAGAGGTTTTATCCGCCTTAAATGTAGCCTTTATTCAACAAAATCGACTTCCTTTGCATTAGGTCGACTAGGTGGGTACCCCAACAGTGCCAGTTATTCTACCGCCTGAGCGATGTGCAAACTACTGTGCTTCGGTAGGAAGGCACTGTAGCTAGTGACATTACTGGGCTGAGGAGTCTAAACATCTTATGACTTTCAAGTAAGAAGCGTTGGTGCAGAATTTTACCTTTGTAAAATACTGGGTAGCATTGTACTAATTATGGGCAGCGTTATCTCTTACCATCAGGAGAGTGTATTGCTCGTCTTCTTGCTTTGTTGTATAAAAAAAATTGAATTTTGTTGAATGTTCTCATGTTTTTATTTATTGTGTAGACCAAAACACGAGCTCCAGAGCCTTTATATGATCCAGGTAAATTTCGTTACGCATCATCACCCTACGCCGGGGGGCGGTATGTGGGACTTCCCCGACTTGTAAGGACGCGACGGGGATACCCACTAAAAAACCTGGGGTGTTCCTGCGGGACGCCATAATGCTGGGGTAGCGGGTACGACGAAACTAAGCAGCTCTACTCATCTGCGGCCTATCTAATTATATTGTTAGCTAGATAGGTAGGTACATAATATCTACCTACTACTTTGTAAAAACTGAAAGTCAAGTGCTCCATTGCAGCTTATTTAAATAAAAATACATTTCCAGTTTAAATTTGACTAAACTTAGAAAATCACTTATCCATTCAAATTTATAATATTTAAAATAATAAAATACAATTTAATTTTTCATATTTATGAATATCATGTAACTTTCTAAACCAAAATTAGATTGACATTAATTTTAGAAAAATCTTGAAATAAACAGCGCAAAAAACATGTTTTTTATTTAAATTTTAATAACCAGGAAAAACATTCTAATATTAATCATACTGGGTTTATTTTATTTATGTGCTCGTATATTATTTATTTGTACTAAATTTAGAAGTTAAATATTAAATTTACATAATGCATTAAAAAATTATTATATCAAACGGATCTCAGATAAGTATCAAGAAGATAGACATTGGATTTAGGATATATTATGTTATGGCTAAAGTCCAAAGTGAGGCTAGCTATACACTATACACCTAAATTTAACCGGCTAAACTTAGGTGTAGCCTACTTTAGTTGGATAAATTTAGGTTTAGCCTTGACATAAAATATCAACACCACAAAAAGGGGTAGACTTCCTTTGCAGAAGGTCGACTAGGTGGGTTCCCCAACAGTGCCAGTTATTCTACCGACTGAGCGATGTACAAACATTACTGTGCACAGGTAGGAGAGCACTGTAGCTAGTGAAATTATTGTCATGAAATACAATAATAATAATATTGGTAGCACACCACACCACTTGTAGACTAATTTACTCAACTCTTTTTCTCTTCTCTTGTTTTGTGGAATAGCCTTCCAAGCGACGTTTTTCCTACTTCCTCAACATGGGCCTCTTCAAGAGGAGGATAAAGATGGTGTTAATGGACCGACAACGCGTCTCTAATACCACTGGTGTTGCAGACGTCCATAGGTACCGTTCACCATCAGGTGGGCCGTTTGCAATGACAGCGCGAGTAGCAAGAGTAGCGTCTTGATATGTCAGATTACTCTTGACAGTGAGACAGGAGTTGCTAGTTTTATGTCAATTTTTTGTGACAATCAGACGGCCCACCAGATGGTGAGTGGCTATCGTCGCCTATGGATACCTGCAATACCAGGGTTCCGCTGGTATGTTGCCAACCTTTTAAGACTATTGACTCAATGTCTTACTATGCTAAAGGGGCTGGTCACCAAGATTACTACATGACAGCAACATAAGTCTACAACATGACCTATTGATACGTATAACCGGGTACGTTTACCGGGGGTAGACTTCCTTTGCAGGAGGTCGTCTAGGTGGGTACCCCAACAGTGCCAGTTGTTCTACCGCCTGAGCAGTGATGTGCAACCATCACTGTGCTCCGGTAGGTGGGCACTGTAGCTAGTGAAATTACTGGGCTAAAGAGTCTTAACATCTCATGACTCTTGAGTAAGAAGCGTTGGTGCAGTGCTCCTAGAATTTCACATAATTGTGAAATCCTAGGTAACACTGTACTGATTATGGGCAGCCGTTATCTCTTAACATCAGGAGAGCGTCTTGCTCGTCTTCTACTTCATCACATAAAAAAAAAAAAAACCACCGTCAATCTAAAACATATATTTTTCTTTTCCTGCTTGGTTGTCTGAAAAAGATCGTTATTAGCGATAACACCGAATTGTAACACTGTGTAATTTCAAATGTATTTAATGCTGTATTATTGCTTGTTTGTAATTTTTGTGTGCAATAAAGTGTAATCTATCTAATGACTGCCTCCTACACATTTTATAAGATAAAGACAATTTTCTATCCTCTGACTGGCTAATCTTAAAGATGACCTCTGTGGTGCGGTGGGCTAATACCCGCCTGCAACGCAGAAGGTTGCGGGTTCGATTCCCGCATGGGACAAATGTTTGTGTGATCCACAGGTATTTGTTTCTGGTCTGGATGGTTTTTCAATATCTATTATAAGTATGTATTTACAAAAGAAAAGTAGGTATATAAGTATTAGGTATATCCGTTATCCTAACTGCCATAACACAAGCATTAAGTTGCTTAGTTTGGGGTTAGGTGGCGCTGTGTGAAACGTCCTGAAATATTTATTATTATTAATCTATCAACACAACCGAATCACCGAACGGCTGGAATTGATATTTAGAACATTATTAGAACACTGTTGTGCGAAACGTCCTGAAATATATTTTTTTTTTTTACTGTGGGGCAGAGTGGGCACTTGCCCCACACTGTAAGGTATTTCAAATTTTCTTAGCGCTCTAATTAGCCAATTGCACATATTTCATAGTCAGACTCTTCTGTTCATCTATCTGTCTGTGTCATAGAAGATGACTTTTTGATGATTTTTTTTTTTTTTTTTTTATTCTTATTCTTTATTCTTATTCTTTTTGTAAGAAAATAAATAACTGGAGTAAAAGCCGCACATATTTTATTTATAATATGAACGCGTGAGCAATTATACATATTATTAAAAACATATCAGAAAAGTCTAAAAATAATACAAATTAATATTAATACTACAAATAAATTACATAACAATTCAAATATTATAGTAAACATTATTTTTAGGATCATACATTTCACAAAATGTCAATAAATGCTTTAAAATAGTGGGACATTTGTCACAAAATATATCACAATCAGGATAAGCGGAAAGGAATGTGTTGAGGTCAAACATGATCCAGCATATTGGTGAATTTTTGTGATGCACGGTACGACTGAAAGGAACACTAAAGAAGCGATATCTGCTTTTTAATAATATGGCAACATGTGCATTTTGCCAGTGTCGAGTAAAATTCGTGAATGTTCACGGGATATGGTCTCCACTTTCGTGTTTTGCCAGTGTCAAGTTAAATGTTATTTTTTAAGTAATAAGTTAGTTAGTCAGGTCAGAGTCAGAGTGAGCTTAATAGCTCGTCTAGTCACGTGAGTCTTCCAGTAAAATGGGTGGAATTTTACTGAAAGTTCGGAGGAGTTTTGGAGGAGGCACCAAAATTCATATTTCAGCACCATATCACTTGCCTACATCTGTGCACATTCAAAAACACTTAACACGCAAAATTCCACCATTATTACACGCTAACAATCAAATTCTACACGATTATTAAGCAAAAGACGTGGAGCTAATGATATGATCAAGGCTTGCCGCCAAAAACCCCGAAGCGATATCTTCTACCAGGTCTGTGTCGACTGTACTTATTGGGCAGATATGTTACACAGACAATTATGCAATGAGGTCGATTATGGTTTGGTAGTTAAATTAATTATTTAAGACTGCTGACCCACCCTGAGCCTATGGCTGGCTACGCTCATGGATCACAGATACGTTTTATAACTTAGACCACCGCTGAGAAAGGATTTTTTCACACCGGTAACGCCAAAGCATAACTTGTATGTTTCAACAACAGTGCCAGTTATTCTACCGACTGAGCAGTGATGTGCAAATATCACTGTGCTCCGGTAGGAGGGCACTGTAGCTAGTGAAATTACTGGGCTAAAGAGTCTTAACATCTCATGACTCTTGAGTAAGAAGCGTTGGTGCAGTGCTCCTAGAATTTCACATCATTGTGAAATCCTAGGTAACACTGTACTGATTATGGGCAGCCGTTATCTCTTAACATCAGGAGAGTGTCTTGCTCGTCTTCTACTTCATAACATAAAAAAAAAAAAAAAAAACAACTTTTGGATGAATACATTATCTTATGAAGAGTAGGGGTTATGTGGAAAATGTAATAGATACCTAGATAGGCTACATTTCAGCCGATAAAATCGCTAGTGAGCTTAGCATACAAATGGCTAATATTAAAAATATACAAAAATATTTCCAAAATAGCTTTAACATTATTTAAAGACAATTTTATATAAAGGTAATATCTAAAATTGACTTTAAATACTATTGACTTAAATTTAAATAAGTAATACATTTGTGTTACCGAATAAATTCCACAGATTTTAGTTAACATACCTACGACTGATATAATAATGACTGGTCAAGCTATTATTAAACTTTAATTGACTGAGAAATTTTAAGTTATGCATCGGCAAAACACTAACATGAGTCCATTTACTCCTGTATAAAACTGGGGAAAATGTAAAAAGTTTGTATATAGCAGTTCAAATGTCTATGAATTTTTCAATAAAGAATTCCAAATTTATATGTAGGTAATAAATGAATAATTTAATTCTATTGTTTTAATGGGTATATGTATGTACCTACCCTTTTATTCTTAAAATATGTAGTAGGTACGTACCTATTTGAAATAATTTTTTTTTTTTTGTTTTTATAAATAAAATCAGCATAGCAACTTGAAACAAAAAAAAACTAGTTAAAAAACCTCAAGATGTTATTTGCCAGTAATGAGCATGTCAAAAAGTTTTAATTCGGTGATACCGAACTCTGTAATAGACAAAAAATTCTAAATTTAAAAATACATTACCATACAAATGTGTACCTATTTTGGGAACATTGATAACCGTTTTATCTTTATTTTTGTGTGAGTACAAACTTGGGTCAACATCCTGTTGGGGCCCTTATCCTAAAAATTAGGTTATAATATATTTTTCAATGGAATTTTGTGATATCTCTATCTGTAATTTTGGCCAATTAAAATCCGTGTACCTATTGCCGACGCCTAATTAAAAAAAGTAAAGAGTTAAATTAATTCCATATTCAAAATTTCGTTAGTCAGTTTCTCAGCCATAAATTACAAGGTTCTCGTGGATTTTGTTTTAATTTAAATGTTTAATACTCACTGTATGACAAATCAGTAGAAGTTAGTGCATCAGAAATGCACCAGCATCCGAATACACACACAATAAATGTAAATAACACTTTCACGACAGGAATGCACCAAACACAAACAAAACAACACAATTTTGTCAGTTAATCATCACCATGTGTGATTGCTCACTATTCCTCGTCACTAACCCATATTCACACTTTAATAAACTGTGCAATCAAATATTAAGACCAATTTATGTACCGCTCCGCGCGACGTCCGTACCCCGCCAACAAATTATAAAAATATTTTTCGAAAGCGCATACAGGCGCACTCAACCTTTCGAAACTCAAAATGCGATAGCGCGCTAAATAGGAAAATCGATATGGCCGTCGTAACGCCGCTGAATCGAAATTAAAATAATAATTTATCAAAAAATGTAATAAAAACGACATTATTTTCTTGTGACCGTCTCCGATCACCGATCTGTCAGAATTTTCTGAATATAACCCGGCTGATTCGTAACGCTGTTGTTACCGAGCAGTTCGAAATTAGGGCGTGAGTGACCTAATTTGGCCGGATTGTAGCCGGAGACTGAGCGATTTTGGACTGTATCGACAACAGCACTTATTGTCGACTTTCCTATTTGGCGCTAATTGCGAAAAATATGAAACGGATACGAATTTGTTTGTTAAACTTACGACTGGTTGTAATCAGTCGATCGGAAAATTCCAAATAAAAATGTGAACGAGCGCGCCGTTACCGTAGTACGAAACGCGAGACACTGTTTTCGAAACGACGTTGGCTCGACGTCATTTTTGGCGTATTTTGAGTTGGATCGAGAACGGGAAAACTCGAAAGTGTTCGGTTGCGAGAATGAGATGGAGTTCATTTTCTGCGGACAATAATCGCCCTTATGGTGTCTCATAAATCATATAACATAAACATCAAAATCGTGTGCTATTATGTGGAAAGTGAATGAAGCCGTACTATTTTGAAGATTTTTTTCTATAATACGTATATAGCCGCGACGGCTGCTTTTCTATGTAAAATGCTTTAGTGTGTGTGTTTCCCGTACGTGTAGTTATCGGATCGTATGGTTGTGTGCGTTTTTGTAATAAAATTGGTATAGGGCAGGCTGGAATCGATAATATAAAAATTTCATATTATTATGTAGTAAAGGCAAATGACCGGCCCCGTATCCGCTCTCCCACTTAGGGCGTCTAGTTATGACTTTCCTTATGAACTAGGTACGTACCTAGTAACTAGACATTTAGAACATATAGGTACTTCTATATTTTTTACAAGTATATCTTTGTGGAACCTAGGTTTTTCAGTTAGCTAGCCTGTTACCGGCCAGTGCTATAGCTATTAAACCTTTTCTAAGTTGGTATGTAGGTTTGAACTATGGAGTTCGTATAGTTTGGTTTGAACGCCCTTTGCTAACCGTTGGCCTTGATTACGTATGTTCCTACGTAAGAACGCTTAGCTACTTAAATACCTCTACTTGTATGTATTAGATAAGTAGATAGGCATCTATGTAATATATTTGAATAATTATACCTATTATATCTACTGATTAGAGATTGGAAAATAAATTTATGAAATAAATAAAATAATATAAAAATAAATATCTTTTATTTAAGTGTTAAAAAAATAAATATCAACTATAAATTTATTTAAGTTAAAAATATATACCTATATTTATTATTATCTATGTAGGTATTGTAAGCTATAATATTATAATTCCTCTGATTTTCCACATATTCTGAAATAATAAATAATACTAAATTAAATACCTACCTATACCTACCTATTTTTACTTTCATGGATGAAGTTGCGTGAATAAGATGGCTAATAGCGATAAGACCTTCAATAATTATTATAACATAGTAAATAATAAAAATAATCGTTGTAATAATTATATTTTTTAAATAAAGGTGTTTAATAAAATTTTAAAGTGAATTTGGCAGTCTTTTCGCGTTTAAAATGCTAAACCGATTGAGCTAAATTTAACAGCGTATCTGAATGACACCCGATCCGAATCCAATCGGAATCCGTCATTTCCGACCGATTTTAATAAATTTTTAATGGAGCCTTTAAATTAAATAACCTAGGTACTTCCTACCGTACCTTTTACCGTATTTCCTACTTCCTTTAACATGGGGCTCTTCAAGAGGAGGATAAAAAAGGTGTTAATGGACCGACAACGCGTCTCTAATGCCACGTGTTGCAGACGTCCATAGGCGACGCGACGGTAATCGCTCACCATCAGGAGGGCCGTTTGCTTGTTTGTCTCTAACAAAAAAAAACTTTAAACCAAACCTTTAGGTAGGTAATACTTAGTTGTTAAACTGGGATACAGTTTTACTAAAACTTTTTTATTCTAAGTATATTTGACCCTTGAAATGATTTTTTTTGAACTTTTTCTCTTTGTTTTACCACCCCAATATCCACAACGTTTAACTGTAAATTACCCTTTCGATTTCAAGTTATTGAGCCTAGTTAAACCGATGCTTCACTTCGCGGAAATTTTCGTATTAAGTGCCAAATTTTTCTGCAATAACGCTTTATAATGACTTTCCTAAATAAAAAAATACTAGTTATTTTTAAAACATAACATTTATTTGTGTTTTGTAAATCTTTTGCTATTTTTCAAAGAGTTAAGAGCGCTTATGCAGCGGGATGCTCTCTCGCTCGCACAGTTAGATACATTTTGAAATATGTATATGTCCGTAGAATTTACTTTTTGAAAATTCCTCAAGAGGAACCCTGCACAATATTAATTGCACTTTTCTATAGGAATTTTCAAAAAGTTAATTCAATTTTCAATGAATTTATATTTCAAATGTGTCAAATAGTATGTACGAGTGAGAGAGCGTCCCGCGGCAAAAGCGCTCTTAAACTGAAAATACTTTAAACAATATTAAATAAATACTGTCTACAGCTTTACCGAGACAAATTTCTAAGTAAATTCTACAAATATATACCTAATTTCTCTCTTTCTTATATAATTTCTTTCTCTACTCATCTCGCACATGTGGTGCGAGCGAGAGAGCACGTAAGGAATACACGCTTAATCAAGCGAGTATCGGGCTTATCTCATTCATCTTGTTATACCAAATATACTTTTATGACCATGAAAGTAACAACGGAATGTACCACGTAACTTATAACACCATACGCAAACAAGGAAAATGATTCAAAACTCGATTTGAAAACGAAGATGTGTGGTTACTACGTCACGATGCCTTCGACGTGTAAGTTATTTTGCAGATTTTAAAAAAGAAGGGCAGAAAATTCAGTCGATGATATATAAAATTAAATAAATAAAATTAAAAATAATTTGTCAAAACCTTATTTACGTGTGTTCACTGATTTCTCGAAGACCCCTGAAATGATTTATTGAAAAAAAACATTTAAATTTTATCAAAATCGGTTTTAGCAGATTTTATAAAAATGAGCTTCACACACTTGTTTATATTCAATGCAAGCTTAAACTCAATTTCAAATTTTGTAAAATTAATTATATGTCGAGAATATGAGAAACAATTTGTAAATTCATATACCCCATACTCATACCCCGTAAAATCCTCTTTTTTAAGTCGTTTAAAAAATTTGTCCCAAAATAAAATAAATTGTAAAGTGCCGGATAATCGTGTCAATTTTGCCGAATAAATCAGTCATTATCGGCAACTATTATCACCGCATCACTATTAGAAATTCAAAATGGCGACACACGCGCCAAGTGATCGATTTTCGAAACCGCGTCCCTCCCTTCTATTACCGCGCCAATGCCTTTTTACGGCATTTTTATATTTTCTTTTTTATTTCTCGAATCTCGGCAGGCTCCGTTTTACAGCCGAATTTTTTTTATTTTGTTTTTATGAAGGTTTGTGAGACTGGCTTATGTATCCGGGTACTTTTATATTTTAAAAAGTAAATAACATTTTATGTTATTCTCGTTTGCAGAAATCTGTTTTCTTCGCAAAGGAGTAAGCAGACGAGCAAGACGCTCTCCAGATGGTGAATGATAAGAGATAACGCTGCTCCTAATCAGTCATCATCATCATCATCTCAGCCATTGGACGTCCACTGCTGAACATATGCCTCCCCTTTGGACTTCCATATGTACCGGTTGGAAGCGACCTGCATCCAGCGTCTTCCGGCGACCTTTATAAGGTCGTCTGTCCACCTTGTGGGTGGACGTCCTACGCTTCGTTTGCTAGTCCGTGGTCTCCACTCGAGCACTTTTCGACCCCATCGGCCATCCGCTCTGCGCGCTATGTGGCCTGCCCATTGCCACTTCAGCTAATCAGTAATCCTAATCAGTATCAGTAGGTACAATAATGCCATTTCTTAGCGGAGGACTACTTACCGTGGTTATACTTACTTGTGTTCCAAATTTCAACCCTGTCCACTCAGCGTTTTAGGCTATCATGATGATGATGATGATTGTTAGGTTTTGTACTTAGCTAAATTAAAGCCTTATTACACTTGGCTGAATTTAGTCACTAAATTAAGAATCTAAATTAGGATGAAAGATACTTTCTTCTAAATTTAGGATGCTAAATGTGATTACACTTGACTTAATTCAGTGGCGACTGAATTTAGGCTTCTAAATTTAGCCAGGTGTAATAAGCCTTTTACTTACTAACATACTTAGATACCTACTTAATTTTTTCCAAATTATTAATTGCATGACTTTGACCCTTTCATTGCATACTTTCTTTTCCTTTAAACGTATCAGGGAGAATTGTAACTATTATTGAAGTGAAACTTCTTTATCGGCGTTGGAAAAAATTTACCGTCACATTTTCGGTTACGCGTCACGGTTACGCGTCACATTTTTCAGTTACGCGCCGTCTTTTGTTTCTTGCCCCTACCACGGTTGGTTCAGACGAAGAGTACTTTCACTTTCTCCAATGAACATGAATTTAAAAAATTTATAAATTTAAATTTAATTTAATTAAAGAAGTTTCACTTCTTACGTGTGTAAACTAGTACACGCACAAATGTTTTTATTTAGTCCAGTTTCCAATTTAGCTAGCAAATTTCATCAAAACCTGTTAAGTAAGTAGATCTCACAAGGTTTATTGAGGTTTTCCCGCCTACCCTCAGTTTTAGAGAGCTTTTCACGAAACGAGTCCTTTTTGCGGGCGCCACTATCTCACATTTTCAAAGTTAAAATATCTATAACTTTTAAACGCTTCATAATTTCTCATGTTTAATTTCTTAATTAAATGGGTCTTTATTTAATCTAACAAATAAAAATTATTTAGGATATGAAGTCCAGTAATAATCGATAAAATTAATTTTAGTTCCGCTTAATTGCCGCCTGACTCGAGACCTCTTTCGTGAAAAGGACTACGTGCCTTCCGTAATCCGTAACATGGTAGCGTCCAGCCGATAATTTTGTGACACTGAAATTTGAACCCAACGCCTGAGGATTACAAGCAAGACTTACGACCACTGAGTCATGGACGCTACAATAGAACAAGTTTACATAATATAGTTTAGTTACTTAGTTACATTAAACATCTTACTTATATTATAAACAAAAAATGTAAAAGTATATACGGATATCTGGATGTTTGTTTGGTACTCTATCATCCCTAAATGGGGTGGCGGGTGGACCGATTGAGCTGAACTTTAGTATAGAGATAGCTTAGAGCCTGCAATAACACTTAGGCTATATAGCGGGTAAAACCGCTGGGCGCAGCTAATAATATTATGGAGTACTTACCAAGTTCTAAGGACTAAAAAATGTGATAGTGGTGAAAGATAGGTGTGATAGCGGTCTGAGGATAAAAAGAAAAAAAAAGGCTGTCGCTTTTTTTTTCTAAATTACACTTGTGCGGACGTCGCAAAATATGAATATTTGCCAAGTTGTAATATATTTTCCGAAAGTCTGCCACCCCACACCCCATCGGAGTTTGGAGTGATATTTTTACGACCCCGTCCCGCCCGTCGCGCCTTCTATTTTTGAGACGGGAGGCTCGGGTGGTTATAAATTTTTTTATACCTACTTTCGCGTCTGCGTCAAAAAATTAAATCAATACACAGTTTAGCTGTTTTTCTTTTGAAAAATTGCTTGAGCTGCCAAGTTTGCAGGGAGATTTGATATATAATATTATGTAGATATGGGATTTTTGACGGGATATACAACCTACGATCTCACGTGATATTACGCGACGATGCGGCCGTAGATGGTGGCAGGCTTAACCTAGAAGGCGGGATAATGAAAAGTCGAGCGAATTAGGTGGCTGAATAATGGTATCAAGCATTTGAAGCATCATGATTGCCCATATTATATCAGACAGTGCCACCCATAGAACAGAAAAGTAGTCCTATATTCTGTAATCCGTGGTGCCACCCAGTGTTGGGCCTATTACCTTGAGCTTGTAGCCTCCGTGGCCCAGTGGTCATACGTCCGGCTTGTAAGCCGGAGGTCCTGGGTTCAAATCTCAGTGTGGCAAAGATTTTCGCCTGGACGCTACCGTGTTTCGGAAGGCACGGTCCCGGCTGTTTCCTATAAGATATGTAGGAGGCAGTCGTTGGGTCATGTTGCAGGTGTAGTAATCTCGGGGACCTGAAACTGCAACATATAGGTTCGCCACTCGCCACACAACCTATAAATTGTGATTTGACTCTGACAGTGTAACTAGGGAAACCTGTTGCTAACGCTTCTTACTTGAGAGTCATAAGTCATATAAGATGTTAAGACTCTTCAGCCCAGTAATTTCACTAGCTACAGTGCCCTCCTACTCTCCTACTGAAGCACAGTAATGTTTGCACATCACTGCTCAGGTAGAATGACTGTCACTGTTGGGGTACCCAATTACCCACCTAGTCGACCTCCTGCAAAGGAAGTCTACCCCCGGTGCTTGGCCCTTGGTGAATGAATTAACTGGCAAAAGTATAGTACTTCCCGCAGGCGGCCTCTGCAATAGACTTCTACCACTACAACTATTTTCGTTTTTCTATTTAAAAGACCTTAAGTACATATTTCAAGTTTAAAAAACTGGTTTCAACCAAAATAAACAAAATATCATGACCCTGAAATATCGATGTAAAAAATCGGAACTTTCAAATCGAAATGTTGCGTCACTCGATTTTGGTCTTAGATTTATATACGACTAGATACGTCAATGTCAGGCGATTCCCGCTTCTAAAAAATAGATCGCTGGGCTTAAAACTTTGTAGAGTGAAAAATAATTTGTCAATTTTGGGTTGTGTTAAATAGGAACAAATTTAAATTTTCAAACTATCTATTCCAATCTAACAAACTAAAAAATTGATTCGTTAGGAAAGAAAAATATGTAGTTGATCAGTTTCAGTTGGTAAGTTTAGTTGGTCGGAATGGAAGTCCAGGATTATTGGTGCATTGCGTCTGCTAGAAACTGGCAGACTTTTTTCATAAAGAAGTTAGCTTCCATTCTCGTGGTTAAATGTTCTAAGATTTTGTTCGACGACTGACGACCTTTTTCTATTCAGTGATGGACTCTGTCTCAGATAATATCGATTCATTCGATTATCTTGACGAATCGATTTAACTTTTTTATAGTGAAATTTCTGTCCTCAATAATTATAATTAAACTTACTGTAGGTAGCGAGCGGTATAAAAAAGGAGGAAAAAGATCTTCTAAATAACACATTATTATGTTACATTTATTATACTTTTTAGCAGTTTTAAATTTCATATGGGGGTATAGAGTTATATTTTATTAGGAAAATTCCTCTATTATTTTTACAAGCTTTATATTACTTTCTCCTGTCTGTTGTCTGTCTGTTGTCTGTCTGTCTGTCTGTCTGTAATCAAATCTTGCAAGTTTAATTTGACCCACTTCCCGGTTTCCAATTGAGCTGAAAATTTGCATGCGTGTGTAAATCGGATGACAATTCAATATTTTTATGACATCGAGCTGATCTGATGATGGAGCTGGAAGGTGGCCAAAGGAACTCTGTCATAAAACAACGCAACCCCATCGAGTTTGGGCTCATTTGATTCGTCTTGACGAGTACCTACAGTACCGAGTTATGATGCAAGATGATAACAATAATTAAAGCTTGTTTTTAAAAAGTATTTTTTAAATTTCACTTGTTACCGATATTTTCCGATTAAAATTATTGTGTCCCGTCAGTCCCATCTCTATTTGCGGTATTGAATTTGTTCCCAAAAGGGCACCAATACCGTGACTGGAAATTTTTAATTCTAACGGAAGTGAGTTGTAGTAAGTAAATAATAAGAATGAGGTACATAATATTATGTAAATACATATATTTACTTATGTACATGTAGGTGCACTACACTACATACCTACAAGTACCTTACCTTACCACGTACCTCAAGATCAATACCTGCGATGTACCTCACCATGTCCACAATATACCCGGACATGGCTACAACATACCTTACAACACAGCACCAATACCTACAAGTTACCAGGGAAGAAAGAAAACACAACACTCAAGCACTTCACTTCATTTATTTCACAACGTTCGTGTATGCAGATCTTCAAGAAACAATAGAAAACCATCGCCTTGAAAAGGGCGGTTTTTCTGCTGTTCAAACTAGAAACAAGACGCCTTGAAAAGGGCGGTTTTGTTGTTGTTTGTTCAATGAAGAAACAAGTCACACACGTCGCTGCAGTCCAGACTTCACACACGTCGCTGCAGTCCAGACTTCACACACGTCGCTCCAGTCTAGACTTCACACTTGTCACTACAGTCTAGAATCTAGACTTCTTCACAACACTTCGATGAGCTGGGGCGCACACGTGAACACGTGTGAGCGGCGAGGCGACGTCCGGGCGAATGAAGAGGCCAACTCCCGCGCGCTGTATTTACGAGAGCCGCAACATATATACCCTGCGCACATCGATCTGCGCATCAATTTTATATCACTGTTTCTATCTCTTTCATGTAAATATTTCTTCTCTTTCTAATTTCTCATAAAACTTTCTTTTGTGTACGCTAGTTGTAAGGTATTTATTTTGTATATAGGTAGGCTCATTTTTGTAAATAAACATTCCATATTTTACCTTCTGATTTAGTGTTTCACTTACACTACCTACTTCAGTTAGGCACCATAAACGCCTAAAGTGGTGACCCCGAAGACTGTTCACCGTGGCCCGAAGACTGTTCACCGTCGCTACCGCCTAATGTGGTGACACATCGCTCGAAGTCTCATCACCGCTGTCGCTGCCGTTCACTGGTACCTACAGTGGTGACCGACACCATATTATCAAGACGAAGCTCTGCACGACGACCACGCAGAAAATCCACCATGGACCCCACTGCAGCTGCCGCCGCCGCTTCGAACACAGCGAACGAACTTCGAACTCCCGCGCGCTGTATTTACGAAGTACTGCGCGGACTCGATTACGTATTCCCGTTCGTCGACGATGTCATGATCGCTTCTACAAACGAAACTACGCATCAACAACACCTTCGCACTGTACTACAAAGACTTGAAGACAACGGCATCACTATTAATCCCGCCAAATGTGTCCTAGGCCAGCCGCAAGTAAAATTCCTAGGATACACAGTTTCAAGAGAAGGAATCTTACCGCCTGCCGAAAAAGTAACAGCAATCACGAACTACACCAAGCCGAACACTATTGAAGAATTAAGGCGCTTTCTCGGAATGATGAATTTCTATCGAGATCACCTTCCGAACGCCGCTACAATTCAAGCACCGCTAAATGCCTATCTGCACTCCGTGAAAAAGCGAGACAAGACTGAAATACAATGGACCGACGAAGCGACATCTGCATTTGAAGCCTGCAAAAATGCGATTAAAAACGCAGCTTTGCTCGCTCATCCATCGCACACCGCACCGATCGCTATTTTCACCGACGCCTCAGACAAATCCGCCGGAGCAGTACTACAACAGTACATCGATGAAAAATGGCAACCTCTCGGCTATTTTTCGAAGAAGTTCAGCGACGCACAACGACAGTACAGCACATTCGACAGAGAGTTACTGGCTATCTACATGTCAGTAAAACACTTCCGCAAAATGTTTGAAGGCCGAAACATAATGATTTTCACCGATCACAAGCCGCTAACCTACGTACTGCAGAAGCCACCATCACCATCCGAGACACCACGCCGTGCAAGACAGCTGATTTTCATTAGCGAATTTACTACTGATATTCGCCACATCAGCGGCAAAGACAACATTGTAGCCGACGCACTCAGCAGAGTCGAGACAATAACGTGCCCTACAACACTCGACTACAACAAGATCGCAGCCGCGCAAGAACGAGACAGCACTACAATACACAAGCTCAGCCAACAAAGTAATTTGGCGCTCAAACCAATTACTTTGCCTGGAACGTCGAAGCCTGTGTACTGCGAGACATCTACACCGTCCATCCGACCATACCTACCAGAAGAATTTCGCCGCGACGCATTCGACGCCGTACACAACATCAGTCACCCTGGTATTCGCACCACACGCAAGCTGATCACTGAAAAATTCTTCTGGCCCTCAATCAACGCCGACGTCGCTTCCTGGGCGAGACAATGTATTCGATGTCAACAATGCAAGATCACACGACATACTTGGAGCGAAATTTCAAAATTCCCGCCAACTGACCGCTTCCAACACATACACGTCGATATAGTCGGACCACTGCCTACATCTTCACACGGACATCGATATTTAGTCACTATGATCGATCGAGTGACTAGATGGGCCGAAGCTATACCTACCGAAGACATCTCAGCCGAATCCGTCGCAAAAATCGTCTATGAAAATTGGATTACTCGATTTGGGTGCCCAATGTACCTAACGAGTGACCAAGGCCGCCAGTTCGAGAGTCAGCTGTTCACCAAACTACTCGCCGCAATGGGGATCAAACGCAACCGCACGACGCCGTATCACCCACAATCAAACGGCATGGTCGAACGCTGGCATCGCACACTCAAGACCGCGCTCAAGACACGACTTCAAAACTCTACGTGGATCGACGAGCTACCTACAGTCCTTATGGGTCTACGCGCCGCCGCTCGAAGCGATACGGGCGTAAGCGCCGCCGAGGTTACCTACGGCCAAAACCTACGCCTACCGAGCGATTTTTTGGCCGCGCCGTCCGTCACATCATCCTGCGACATGGACTACGACTTCGTTGATCGCCTGCGCAACTCCATCGCCGCCGTGAAGCCTGCGCAACCTACAACGCCGCATAGCAACAGCCGACCCATATTCGTCAACCAAGATCTCAAGACCTGCGAGTACGTTTTCGTACGCACGGACGCAGTTAAGAAGCCGCTGCAACCTGCGTACGAAGGGCCGTACAAAGTCGTCGAGCGGAACGATAAAACGTTCCTACTAAAAGTTCCTGACAATCGATCGCCCACTATATCGATCGATCGCCTGAAACCTGCCTACATGATCAACCTCGACACTGACGTCGATGCACCCGCTAATACCACAGACAGCGCAGCTACTCCGTCATCGAGTGATCTACATATACCTACAGCATCCGTACCTGCCACGAAGCAATCAAGATCCGGCCGCAATATAAAACTGCCGGTACGCTTCGCTTGAGGGGGAGTACTGTAGGTGCACTACACTACATACCTACAAGTACCTTACCTTACCACGTACCTCAAGATCAATACCTGCGATGTACCTCACCATGTCCACAATATACCCGGACATGGCTACAACATACCTTACAACACAGCACCAATACCTACAAGTTACCAGGGAAGAAAGAAAACACAACACTCAAGCACTTCACTTCATTTATTTCACAACGTTCGTGTATGCAGATCTTCAAGAAACAATAGAAAACCATCGCCTTGAAAAGGGCGGTTTTTCTGCTGTTCAAACTAGAAACAAGACGCCTTGAAAAGGGCGGTTTTGTTGTTGTTTGTTCAATGAAGAAACAAGTCACACACGTCGCTGCAGTCCAGACTTCACACACGTCGCTGCAGTCCAGACTTCACACACGTCGCTCCAGTCTAGACTTCACACTTGTCACTACAGTCTAGAATCTAGACTTCTTCACAACACTTCGATGAGCTGGGGCGCACACGTGAACACGTGTGAGCGGCGAGGCGACGTCCGGGCGAATGAAGAGGCCAACTCCCGCGCGCTGTATTTACGAGAGCCGCAACATATATACCCTGCGCACATCGATCTGCGCATCAATTTTATATCACTGTTTCTATCTCTTTCATGTAAATATTTCTTCTCTTTCTAATTTCTCATAAAACTTTCTTTTGTGTACGCTAGTTGTAAGGTATTTATTTTGTATATAGGTAGGCTCATTTTTGTAAATAAACATTCCATATTTTACCTTCTGATTTAGTGTTTCACTTACACTACCTACTTCAGTTAGGCACCATAAACGCCTAAATACATAACTAAGTTGACCTATATGGGAAATAAAACGCTGATTTACTTAGGTACCATTATGTTCTAAAATTTGGAATTATTATGCTCTTACTGCACTTATGAGTTGTGCGGCCGAGTTGCAATATTTCTAAAAAATCATTGGAGAATAAAGGTGAAATCGCACTTAGCGGCAACTGCACTGCCGCGGCACGGCGCGGCCAAATAATTTGTATGAAAATGCTGCGTCGAATCGCTGCCGCGCATTGCGGGAATTGCGTGAGAGGCAAGCAATTTAGATTTTTTTTTTTAAAAACCTCAAGTTGCCATATTTTAACATATCAAACTGAAAACACTTTTAAAATGTGTGCAATAATATTGTACAGGGTCACTGTACAATATTATTGCACGTCTTGAGCAATTTTCAAAAAGTTAACTTTTTGAATTTATATTTAAAAATTATGTGTCAAATAGTGCGAGCGAGAGAGCGTCCCGCGAATTAAGCAGCCTTAATATTGTATCATTTTAAAAATATTATCTTCGTTTTAAATAGTGTGACATTTTTTGAAGTTATACTTCTTTTGGCGCGATAGAGAAAAATGATGAGAGTGAATTTTTACGATGCGCGCGCACACCGACACCTAAATTCTACATCGTGAAGTTAGTTCTAGGTGGCATGCATGAAAATTGATAACTATGTTCAAGTTGTATATTCTAGTATTTTTATATTTAGAACACGTGTTTCGTAAGGGTACAATTAAACAGTGTGAATAAATAAATATTATTTTGGTGTTTTTATTAAATCAATTTCATATACGACGGTGATACTAATAATTTTTTATTTATTTTTCCATACGCCAAAGAAGTATAACTTCTAACGCGTGTACAATATACGCGTGTACATAAGTACACACACTCTTTTTGAAGTGAAAACTTCTTTAGCGGCGCTGAGCACTTTTTTTTGTATGGGTAAAAACTTTCAAACTCGCGTCAGGGTCACGTGATGCTGATCGAAAAAGCGTAAGATCGAGGGGAAGGGAGAGGAACTAGTATCTCCCACTCTTTCTACCGTGCTTGAGTGTGCTGCTCTGTGAATTTGGTTTAACTATGTCAAATGATCGCAATTTTAGCACAACGAAATACAAAACTACTATTGATGCGGTCTTTATTAGACACTTAAATAGGTTCGAATCAAAACTGTTTGTTTCTTACTTCAGTTATCATAAACCAATTGTATCAGTTGTAAAAATTTGCGATGATGATTCTGATAATAACGATGGTGTAAAAGTCGTCGAAATTATGGATGGAAGTTGATTTTTCTGAGAGATAAAATTTAATGTAATATATAAATAACGATATAATATTATAAATAACAACATATAAATTGTCATATTTGTGTACGATAGCGCAATAAATAAACATTGTATTCTACCTCATAAATGATAGTATTTTTATACTTATAATTAAAAACAACGTTAATATTGAAGTTTTCACTTCTGCCGGCACTCCCGGAGTGCTACCTTTTTTTTTTTATCAGTGCACCATACATCGCGGATAAAGCAAATGTGACTTTACTAGTATGCCTTTAGTTTAAAATAACTCGTCAACTATGTAATTACCCATCAAATTATTCCAACAAGTCTAATTTTAGGAAAATTTTACACATTAATTATAATAAATAATAACACTTCATTCAAGATAATAAAAGAATACTTAATACTTCATGAATATTTTTATCAAAAAAAACTGTATTTAATTTTTATTTTTAGCTAATTAAAATGTATTTATTATTATAATTGTATTTTTTATATTTTAGTTAGGCACGGTACAATACCCTTAATGTTGTCGTTAGTGTTTAGAAATTTAAATCTTTTTTTTTCTAACCAAGTCGACAAGTGAAATAAAAAACTTTTTAAAAACAAGCTTTTATTATTACATGCTTATAAAAAGAGATAAAATGTTTAAAAACTGGTTACCTAATAAATAAGAGTACTGTAAGTCTCATAAATATGTACCTACTCATTTGGACGTATCAAATGAGTCCAAAGTCCAAACTCGATGGGGTTGTGTCGTTTAAAATTTATAAAACAGAGTTTCTTATTCCTATGGCCACATCCGGTTCCATTATATCAAGACTTTTTTCCCAGGAAAAATGCTTATGCATCATCACCCCACGCGGGGCGCTAAGTGGGACTCCCCCGCCATAGATGGGCGCGGCGGGGATACCCACTAAATAACCTGGGGGTGTTCCTGCGGGACGCCATAATGCCGGGGCAGCGAGTACGCCGAAGCACTCAACCGCGGGCCAAAAAAAAACCCTAGCCTAGCCCAACTCAGCGTTATGTACATGTAAATAGTTTTTTGTCTAAAGACGTCATTACAACATAGTTACAAAAACTACCAAATTGAACCTTTGCGTAACCACCAAAGATTGAATTTTGAAAAACTTTGCAAAATAACTAAAAACGTTGTCAATAACTTTTTACTTCGTTTCGACATAAAATTGAAAACACAGAGAAGCGACCACGCGCCGACGCTGGTAGGAGCGTTCATAAAGACTGCATATTTTGTGGAATTCTCAGGTAAAGTCGGGTATTGCCTCTATTACAAATATATATAACGCGATTGACGTGGCGACGTTACTGTGTTCCTATGTATCTTGGTATGCAATAAAGTGCTTTTCTATTCTATTTTGTGTTCTTGACTGAAGGGCAATAATGTTACCCTGTATATTACTGAATATGACGTGATTCAACAACTAATATCCCAGAGTCTCAGAGTGATATTGTGCTATCATCAATACCTGCGTGCCTATTGGCTAATTCTCACCCACTACGATTGGTGACAACTTCAACGTACATTGCTGCGTTTGTTATTTTACTCATATTGATGAGGAGTTTTAAGCAAGTAATGTATGCAATTTTGTCTATGGATTCTAGTGTTTTACTTGTCGTTTGGCGATAGCCAATAGCCCCTCTGGGTTACCATCTAGCACCAAAGTACTCGTCAAGACGAATCATGTGAACACAAAACACAATGGGGTTGTGTCGTTTAAAACGTCGTAAAAAATCTAAAAAAGCCGTAAAATATCTGACAAAGTCGTTCCTCTGAAGTTTTATTTTATCCGGTATCAAAATTAAACACCGTTGTGTGACGTAATGCAGCCAAATATAGAAAGGAACCAAATTTTTGGAGCTATTTTTAGACGTTCTTTAATGACCCGCGCTCGGCCAAGCGGAGTGGCCGCCGTTTTTGTTCGCACGTTAACTGTTACAACAAATACCGCGAGGTCTTAAAGCTTATTGAGGCCGATGAGGGAATACGAGTATTTACTATCGCTCTGGTGTTGGTATCACTATTCCATCATCTTCCTGCCCTTATCCCACATTAGTTAGTTTTTATTATTATTATTTATTAATACTGTATTGTAACACCACATGAAAATTAAAAATTAGTTGTTTTAGTTTTCAGTCAATTTTGTAAATTTTTGTCCCAAGTATTGCAGGGTCAGCACAACACGTCATCCTCTCATCTATTTTATTTTTATAATTAATCCGTCATATCTTCATTTACTCCTCTATTAATTAACAATAATAAAATTTTGTGTCCTAGAGCGTTGATATTTGATATTATGTTAAAAGATGTTTTATAAATTTGTCGTGTAATATGCCTGTACGCGCGCCAAGTTGAAAAATGCCTTATAGAATAGAATTTAATACTTTATTGCAAACCAAAAATATACACAATAGAACATATCCGATCAACTGGTTGGTCCGATCGGAACAAATCGATTAATCGAGTCCATTCTGACCAACTAGTTGATCGGTTCAATTGGTCGGAATGGCAGTCCCGGAACTACCCCCCCCCCCCCCCACCCCCTACTGCCGTATTAACTTTACCGCCCTATGACTCCTTTACATTTTATTTTTATCGGTTAATACGGAGAGTCAAGCAATAGGGCATCTGCTGTTCCTACTACAGGGCACAGGGTAATATATGTAGTAATAGTAAATGATGGTGAAGAATTGCATGATGAAAAAAAATTATTTGACATGATGTAAAACGGTGATGCGGTCGTTGATGGTAGCAGACTAAAACCTAGAAGGCGGGGTAAATATAATGAACTAATTTGTGCTCGCGGCTTTACCCGCGTGGTCAAATCCTTTCTTAGCGGTGGTCTACATCATAAAAGCTATCTACATTCAAAATTTCAAGCGGATCAATTCAGCAGCGGTTTGAGCTGTGGGTTGAATAATCAGTCAGTCAGTCAGTCACTCGTTCCTTTTATGGGTGATTCCTGAGAGTCAAAATTTTACGTGTCTGGGGGAATAAACTACCCGTAACATAAAAATTCTACCCAAAGGTATTTTTTTCCTGTTAGTCTAAGGTTCAATCTACTTAATGCATGATAGACATCAGGTTATATTTAGCTGCAAGTATCTAAAAAAAAATGTAAAAGCCCTGAAATTTGATTACCGTGGGCTGTCCCTTACACATTTTCGGAACAAAATATATTTTTTACACTAATTTATAAAAGGAATTTAATTAATTCCTGTGATCAAAGCTGTAAAGGGTGAACTGTTATATGATCAAAAAAATACGCGAAGGCTGTACTCAGCGTAGTTTTAGAAAAAATAACAAATTTAGGTTTGTCCCCGGACAAAAAGTGATTCCCATGGCGCGCGACATAACTACCCACATTTCACAAACCACAATACTTAGAAGCTTGTACGCACGCTATTGGCTAACTTCGATTGCGCTCTAAACATAGTGAAGAGAGGCTCCTCCTCTCGTTGTTATAAACTGGATTTACGAAGGTGAGAAATTGATTACCGTGGTTTTGGTTCACTAGATCATTGATTACCTTTTCCATGTTTAAAAATATTTTTTTATCCATTACGGTTTTTTGACTAGGGTGTGCAGTTAGTAAAAGGGTATTGTTTATCATATATTTTATTAATTTTGGTCTATAATTATGGTATTTAAAAATATTGACAAAAAACTATACAATTTTGATTTACATGGTATTGATTCTCATGGTATTTTACCACGGTGATCAATTTTCCCCTGAGTTTTCTTGCGCATTCTTTCACTTTTTACCCAACTACAGCGAAGCCGCAGGTATGAAAGTGATTTTGACAGTTTATATTTGTATATTTCATTATTTCAGATATTTTTTTTATATTGTATACATCAGATTTTTTTATATTGTACTATAGTAGACAGACCACATTAAAAAGTCGCTCAGCGAGCTATGGAGAGGGCTATACTCGGGGTTTCTCTACGTGATCGAATCAGGAATGAGAAGATGAACCAAAGTCACTGACATATCTCCGCGGATCAGGAAGCTGAAGTAGTAATGGGCAGGCCACATAGCACGTAGAGCGAATGGCTGATGGGGTCGAAAAGTGTTCAAGTGGCTACTACAGGCAAGCAAACGCAGCGTAGAACGTCTACCCACAAGTGTGGCAGACGACCTTATTTAGGTCGCTGAAAGACGCTTGAAGCAGGTCGCTTTCAACAGCAGTGTTATATATGGAGGTCTAAAGGGGAGGATTATGTTCAGCAGTAGACGTCTTATGGCTGAGATGATGTATGATGAAAAAATAAAACGAAACTATGGGCTGACTGCAACTTTCAGTCCAGATTAACCTAACTAATGATAAATGTACAATCTGATGACAGCTTCTGGAGTGAATCCTGTCAGTGACTGTGACTGTAATATTTTTACATTGTTTAAGACTGCAATACGTTGATTTTATTTAGTTTACATGATTATTATATAGAGAGCCAATATAGACCTTTTTAATACTTTATGTTTGGTGTATATCTGTTTGGATCACCGTTTTTAATCATTTCTATTTTATATGATTAGTATGTAGAGGTCAATATTTAAATAATAACATAGAATTCAAACAAAATAGTTTTAATTTTGATTTCCATGCCACACTTTATTGATTCCCGTGGCACCAAAAATTTAAATTTAAATATCTTCTGAACAAAACAAGTTATAATGATGCCTATTTGATTGATGTAATTATAATTATGGAAAATTTGATGTTTTACATGTAAAATGCAATAATACTTTGATTTAAAATCTGCCACGGAAATCACTTAAATACGCCCGATCTCAGGATTTACCCTTATATATTTAGATATCAACTTGGTTTTACTTTAGTATTAGTAGCTTACCGTGGTGTCTGCCGTCACAACACAGTCCACGTTTTTGCTTTATTTCGAGTTGGACTATTGATCCAACCAGTTTGTACCGGTACATTTTGGTTTATTAACGTCATTTATAGCTCAGCAAAAAATAGACTTTTGAGGACATTTTTTTATAACGACCAAAAGGTTTAAAAGAAGTTTTGTATAAGTAACCTCTGCTTCAATTTATTTAACAACAATATATATGTTTTCAATCTTAATTGATTAATTTATGCTCCCTTTTTTCGCATAAAATTTTAAGCCATAATTTAGGGGAAACAATATTTATAGGTACTTACTGAAATAGTCCTAATGCCATAAAAAATGCGTAACACGTTATGCCAAATTAAATTACGAAAAAAAAGTCGTCGAAAAAAGGGATCCCGTGTATAGATAGATATTATTATGTTAGATTTTTTTGGTTGGACCATAAGGGGGCTACTAACCTAACCTAACCCCTCACGCATCATCACCCCATGCCGGGGGGCCCGGGGCGGTATGTGGGACTCCCCCGCCGAAGATGGGCGCGGCGGGGATACCCACTAAAAAACCTGGGGGTGTTCCTGCGGGACGCCATGATGCCGGGGCAACGGGTACGCCGAAACACTCATCCGCGGCCCCGACGGCGTTTGGTCCTCACTGACAGGAGGACTCCTCCGCGGTGGGGTGAAGAGGAGTTTCACCCCACCCTCTCAAGGGGCGCGCGGAAACAGTAACATAGTTTAAGCATAATCAAAGCTTTGTAAGCTCAAAACATAGGTTTCATAACTGGCGAGGTCGATTCTAAGTTATTGAACTAGTTTTGATAATTCACTCACTTTTGTAGATGCCAATTTATTTTTAGACCATTTTCGTAAGATGCGAAAGTCATTTTTTGGCTTTTATTTGGCACAAACCTAAAAACTTACTTTTTTTAATGGGATCAAGCGGGAAACAGGATGCAGTTGTAGATGGCAACAAACTAAACCTAGACACTGGGATAAACTGGGTGCATTTGATAATATTTTAAATGCTGATTATTGAAAAACTGAAGAATTTATTTTAATGTAGGAGGGGGAGGGGGAGGGTAGGGGGATGAAGGAGGGAATAGGAGGGATGATGGGGGGGATGTGAGGAGGAGGGGAATGAGGGATGGGGGAGGGGGATTGGGGGGCGGGGCTTAACTAGTAGAATACAACGCACTATGATAAATTTAAAATTCAAGATGGCCGCCACCAAAAAACCGCTAATTACATATTTTGAAATCGCTGCGTTGGGGGTTTATTTAAAATTTTTAATTAAATTCACTTGTTGCTATAGCACAGATAAAAGAATACTAGGCTATAGTAAGCTAGCTGTGCGGCGTGCGCATGTTTCTCTGTCTATCTCTCTCTCTCTCTTATAGAAAGCAAGCCAGATATTTTCATTTCTATTTCGCATTGAACAGTGTGGTGTCGCGACGATTATTTTTGTTAAGGCGGGGCTTTACGAGCAGATTAGGTATTTAGTGCGGGCAAAAGTTGCTCAGAACGCCCGTTGGAAACGTGTGGCGTACGCTTATCGTAAAACGTGCGCGGTCATTAACCCTTGGTGATGACTACATGCAAAGATGCATGTAGTTAGCACACACACATTCACAAACACGTCAAACTTATAAAACCCCGTCGATTTTGCGTCGGGGGTTACAATGTGCTAAAATTTTTGGACAAGATCGAAAAAATGAGACACGAGATAAATATTATAGATACACGTATTTTTTGTTGAAAAAAAAAAACAAAATTAGATTACATTTAATTGATTAGATTAGATTAATTAAATTGGACCAATTAATTAAATTAAATTAAAACAATAATTCAGATAAATTCAGAAAAAATCTGATAAATTCAAATAAATTCAGATAAATTGAGAAAAATCTGATAAATTCAAATAAATTCTAAAAAAGGTCTGATAAATTCTGAAAAAATCTGGTAAATTCAGATAAATTTAAAAAAATCAGATAAATTCGAAAAAAAATCGGATAAATTTTGAGAAAATCTGGTTAATTCTGATAAAATCAGATAAATTCGAAAAAAAATTAGAAAAATTCTGATAAATTCAGATAAATTCGAAAAAATCAGATAAATTCGAAAAACAATCAGATAAATTCGAAAATAAATCAAATAAATTCTGAAAAAATCTGGTTAATTCTGATAAATTCAGATAAAATCAGATTAATTCAGATAAAATTAGATAAATTCTGAAAAATTCAGATAAAATCAGATAAATTCAGATAAAATCAGATAAATTAAAAAAATCAGATAAATTCGAAAAAAAAAACAGATAAATTCGAAAATAAATCAAATAAATTCTGAAAAAATGTGGTAAATTCTGATAAATTCAGATAAAATCAGATAAATTCAGATAAATTCTGAAAAATTTCGAAAAAATCAGATAAATTCGTAAAAAATCTGATTAATTCTGAAAAAATCTGGTAAATTCAGATAAATTTAAAAAAATCAGATAAATTCGAAAAAAAATCAGATAAATTCGAAAATAAATCAAATAAATTCTGAAAAAATCTGGTTAATTCTGATAAATTCAGATAAAATCAGATAAATTCTAAAAAATTCAGATAAAATCAGATAAATTCGAAAAAATCAGATAAATTCGAAAAAAATCAGATAAATTTTTTCGAATTTATCTGATTTTATCTGAATTTTTCAGAATTTTTCAGAATTTATCTGATTTAATCTGAACTTTTCAGAATTTATCTGATTTTACATGAATTTATCAGAATTAACCAGATTTCTTCAGAATTTATTTGAGTTATTTTCGAATTTATCTGATTTTTTTTCGAATTTATCTGATTTTTTTAATTTATCTTAATTTATCTGATTTTATCTGATTTTTTCTTAATTTATCTGATTTTTTCTGATTTTTTTAAATATATCTGATTTTATCTGAATTTATCAGAATTTACCAGATTTTTTCGAATTTATTTGAATTTATCAGAATTTTTCAGAATTAATCAGAATTTATCTGAATTTATCAGAATTAACCAGATTTTTTCAGAATTTATCTGATTTATTTTCGAATTTATCTGATTTTTTCGAATTTATATGATTTTATCTGAATTTATCTGATTTTTTTTCGAATTTATCTAATTTTTTAAATTTATTTGATTTTTTCGAATTTATGAGAATTTTTCAGAATTTATCTGATGAATTTTCGAATTTATCTGATTTTTTCGAATTTATCTGATTTTATCAGAATTTTTCAGAATTTATCTGAATTTTTTTTCGAATTTATTTGATTTTTTCGAATTTATCTGATTTTATCTGAATTTATCAGAATTTATCTGATGAATTTTCGAATTTATCTGATTTTTTCGAATTTATCTGAATTTATCAGAATTTTTTCTATTTTTTTTCGAATTTATCTGATTTTTTCGAATTTATCTGATTTTATCAGAATTTTTCAGAATTTATCTGAATTTTTTTTCGAATTTATTTGATTTTTTCGAATTTATCTGATTTTATCTGAATTTATCAGATTTTTTCAGAATTTATCTGATGAATTTTCGAATTTATCTGATTTTTTCGAATTTATCTGAATTTATCAGAATTTTTCTATTTTTTATTCGAATTTATCTGATTTTTTCGAATTTATCTGATTTTATCTGAATTTATCAGAATTTATCAGATTTTTTTTCTAATTTATCTGATTTTATCAGAATTTATCTGATTTTTTTTTATTTATTTGATTTTTTCGAATTTATCTGATTTTATCTGAATTTATCAGAATTTATCTGATGAATTTTCGAATTTATCGGATTATTTCGAATTTATCAGAATTTATCTGATTTTTTTTCGAATTTATCTGATTTTATTTTAAATTAGTTCAATCTAATTTAATAATTAGTTTATATTAATATTTAATGTAAATTAATTTAATCGTATTTAATAATTAATTCATATTAAAATTTAATTTAAATTAATTTAATCTAATTAAATTATTAACTTATAATAATATTTAATTTAAATCAATTTAATCTAATTTATTTTATATAGTACGTGTGTGTTATATTTTTTAATAATCGACTAGTAGGACAAAATAAAGATTATAATATTTATTATCTAATTACAAATAAATTAAACCCCCTACACGCTTCTGAGATTTGGAAATTCACAATATATGTAAGTACTCCTAAATAATTCAAACGCGCGTGTGTAACCGTAGTGGAGGTGAGATCGAAGTGCACAGGTCCGACGCTGACAGTGGTCACCGGCGTTCTGAGTGCGTGCGGTAATGCTCCGTGGGAATTAAAATTCAATTAAAAATCATTAAATAAACTTATCGATAAAATACCTATATATAGCCATCCGTTTGAATGTTATGTATCAAATAAAGTACTCTAAATGTTTATTTTTGTCCTAGTTTTACAAATATTTAAATGGAAGGAAGAAAATTAGGCATATTTAAAAAAAAAAAAACTATCGAGAAAAAAAACAATTATCATGTTTCTGTTAATAAAGATCTCTTGTTCAAAGATTGAAGTTACACATACTAAAATATAAAGTAGTAGATCTTCTTAAAAGTTTGCTATATTAGGCTTTGAAAAACATACATTTCACTTACCATAGCGCCTTAAGTGTAATACAGGTTTTTTAAATCGTGGGAACTTCGTTACATCCGGGTGTCCCTTGACACCTCTCAAGTTTTTTTTATTAGTTATATAAGTAGTGCAAGTCACCAGTGCGCCATAGCCCTCTGTGCAATTTTTTTTTATCCCGTAATCCAGAAAAATTTGGTTCAGGGACTAAAAAACTTAAATTTCAGCTCAATCGGTTCAATAATTATAATCAATTGTTAATTGAATGATTGTTATTCCAGAGTATATAAATATCTTCGGCCGCGGATGAGTGCTTCGGCGTACCCGCTGCCCCGGCATTATGGCATCCCGCAGGAACACATCCAGGTTTTTTAGTGGGTATCCCGCCGCGCCCATCTTCGGCGGGGGAGTCCCACATACCGCCCCGCGCCCCCCGGCGTGGGGTGATGATGCGTAACGCATTTTTCCTGGGTCAAAAAAAAGGGTAGGTACGACTTATTATTTATTCGTAGGTACCTATACATTTTCATGATAAGTCTAAAAAAACATTCAGCGTAGGTGTCAGACCTTGATAAAACCTAATTGTGTGACCTAGGAGGTGTGACCCACTATCTTGAAGGCTACACGTGCAAACAATCTAAAAATAAACATTGGTTGCATAAAATGTATCACGTAACTCGACCGGTTAGCATCTGTGATTGTAAACTGGCCGAATATGAAACTAAAGCCAAAAATGTCAATTAAAAGCGCATTTTTATGGATGACTAGCTGCGCCCAGCGGTTTTACCCGCAGTACTTATGTAGCCTATGTGTTATTCCAGGGTCTCAGCTATCTCTATACAAATACGATTGATATAGGTAAATCCAGCCCGCACCAAGCGTTTTGCTTCGTCGTTTCTAATGAGAACTGGTCGCATTTGGAACACTTTGCCGTCATCCGTGTTTCCTGAGCGCTACAACTTGGGTATCTTCAAGGCACGAGTGAATAGGTACCTTTCTAGGCGTCATACGTGATCCATCGTCGACCGCATTTTCACTTTCCATCAGGTGGAATGTGGTCAAACGTAGTCCTATTTCGTATAAAAAAAAAAATGAAACGCTAACATATAAAACACAGTATATTTTTGAAACAAGTCAATTAACGAAGAACTCATTGGTCCTCATGTTCTGATTGTGTCGCCACTTGCAGGCTCCGTTCCAACACAACATCCCGGCCCATGGCTCGTTCGTGTAGAACGTCTGCCCGTTTTGGTACATCTAGTCTTAGCCGGCTAATACTGTAGTCACTGGTGTGACATCCAAGAGGACCTTAGTCATGATTATAAATAATGATTCAATAAAATTTCATCATCATTACCAGTGCAGTTGCAGTGAACGACCTATTGCCTCTGCAATAGGTCGTTCACTGCTGAACATAGGCCTCCCCTTTGGACTTCCATATGTACCGATTGGAAGCGACCTGCGTCTAGCGTCTTCCGGCGACCTTTATAAGGTCGTCTGTCCACCTTGTGGGTGGACGTCCTACGCTGCGGTTGCTAGTGTTCCAATCAAGCACTTTTCGACTACATCGGCCACACGCAAATTTAGATCATTTAAAATAGTCCATTGCTCGAAAGAGTACCTTGCCGTTTTGATACGTGGCTTATGGAAGTCACTTGATCAACTTTGACGCTTAATAACTCCAAAACCTGATACTTTACGAGGGTGGATGTTAGAATACTTATTGTTGGTATTGATGGCAGCTATCGATCGATATAGGTAAATGAAACGCTAACATATAAAATACAGTATATTATTGAAACAAGTCAATTGACGAAAAACTCATTGGTCCTCATGTTCTGGTTGTGTCTCCACTTGCAGGCTCCGTTCCAACACGACATCCCGGCCCATGGCTCGTCCGTGTAGAACGTCTGCCCGTTTTGATACATCTGTAAAAGGGGGAAATGGCCAAGGCGGATCCAGATTTGTGGGCACTGTTGTGGCCCGTGGCCCTGCATTAAATATTTTCCACCAATTCTCCCCCCCTGGCCCATGGCCCTGCATTAAATATTTTCCTTTACCTTCCCCCCTTCATTTTTTCCCTCCTTTCTTTTAGAAATTTAAGAAAAAATACAAAAATATCTCAAAATACGACAAACTCATCACCAAGACGACGTAATCCCTAAACGCAAATCAATACAGTGCCCACGATTTTACAATGATGTAAAAATCCTGGTCACTGCGCCAAGGCTTTTTACTCAAGAGTCATAAGATGTTAACTCTTCAGCCCAGTAATTTCACTAGCTACAGTGCCCTTTTTAAGCACAGATATGTTGGCACATAACTGCTCAGGCGGTAGAATAACTGGGGTACCTACATAGTCGGCCTCCTGCAAAGGAAGTCATAAAAGAAGTGGTAGAAACCCATCGCTGATATTTTCTCTTCCAAATTTTCTCTCACAGCTTTAGATTCATTAGTATTGCACTTATAATCTATGCTAAATTGCCGCAAACTGATGATTAATGATTTATAGTAAAGCGGTATTCCCACTAAGAGGAAGAAACCTATACTCCTCCTAATAATACTTACAAAGCTTAGGTCTGAGCTGAGATAAGTGACCCCATCGTAACCAAACTTGAAGACAAAGTTCATGGAGAATATAGAGAAGATACAGCGGACATCAGTCGTGGCCGGGATGAAGTAGCGGTGCGCTCCACACCAGTATGATATCTTGGGCTCGTATAATATATACCTATATATCTTTATATACAGAGAAGTAAGAAGACGAGGAAGAACGATCTCCTGATGGTAAGAGGTAACGCTTCCCATAATCAGTACAGTGATGTAACAACCCTGGTCACTGCGCCAACGCTTCTTACTCAAGAGTCACCATTTTAAGACTCTTCAGCCCGGTAGTTTCACTAGCTACAGTGTCTTCCTAGCGAAGCACAGTAATGTTTCACATCACTGCTCAGGCGGTAGAATAACTGGCACTATTGGAGTACCCATCTAGTCGACCTCCTGCAAAGGAAGTCTACTGGGTTACTTTTTGAGCATCAAGAAAATAGGAACGTAGTAAAAACCCATCTCAATATTACAAACGGTCTTGCACGCTAGTTCTGTTGCTTGAATTTGGCTTGACATGCTACTGTGTTTCTAGATTCTAGATCCTAGAAAGCTGATTATACTTACAAAGCTAAGGTCAGAGCTGCGGTAAGTGACCCCATCGTAACCGAACTTGAAGACAAAGTTCATGGAGAATATAGAGAAGATACAGCGGACATCAGTCGTGGCCGGGATGAAGTAGCGGTGCGCGCCACACCAGTATGATATCTTGGGCTCGTATTCTACTGATTCCGGGAATTCTTCGCGAGGATTTATCCTGGAAACATGTCATAAACCATAATATGTCATAATATGATATACGTGTAAGGTGAAAGTTGATAAGAATTTCTAAATGTAAATTGGTATAATCTTTCACGCCTAAACGGGTGGACCGATTGAGCTGATTGGTATATTATTATTGGAGTTTAGTTCAAGGGGTTTTTGCCGCTTCGACCATTGCTGATCTATTGTGACGCCCACTTGAGCTATAGTTCACTCTCTAAACCCGTAGCTTCTGAGAACTTTCAGATCTTAAAGGGGGTGATTTTTTGTATCTCATCGGGGAGCATCATTTGTCGTCCTAGATGGATACTGAGATCACACGTAAGCCTAGAAAGGTACATTCACAATTCACACGTATCTTGAACATTCCCAAGTTGTATCACTTGGGTAACACGGATGATGGCAATGTGTTCTAAATGCCAGCTCTTATAAAAAGGTGAAGCGGAACGCTTGGTGCGGGCAGTTGGTATCGCCCGCGCCACTAAGTATGGGTGCCGCATTGCTGTCTGCCGTGATTCTATTCTTTGGCCGTGACATCCGTAGATGAAACGGGTTTGGAGGAACCTGTTCACGTAATTCCTTACTCACTTGTAAATGCATTGTGCGTCGCTCCAGTTATCATCAGAGTGGCAGTATAACCCTTGACTAGGGTCCTTGGCTTGGAACTGCTCAGCGTGGGGACCCACGTACGTTGTTTCTGAGTGACGGTGGTAGAATCCAGAGAAGGCGAACGCACCTGTGGGATTACTGATTTCACCAAGGATTCTCGTAACCCCTACATTCTACATAATAGATTAGCTGCTACTAGGCCTGCTTAATAAAAATAATAATTGTGATTTTAGGTGGACGCACATCTATCCGCTTTGAACACGCAGAACGAATCGAATTTTGAATTCTCTATATGATACCGCATAAAACCTCGCACACTTGCCGAGGTCGAATCGTCCGAATCGAAAGATTTTCTATACAAAAAATCTTTCGGTGCGTTTGAATACTTGCGGATACTTTTCTTACACAGTTAGCGTCAAATAACACTTAAAGGTTGTGTGGCCAACCTATATGTTGCAGTTTCAGTCGCCGAGATTACTACAAGCCCTGCAACGTCACCTAACAACTGCTTCCTACATATCTTGTAGTAAACAGCTGGGATCCGCAGTTTTACGTGCCTTCCGAAACAAGGTAGCGTCCAAGCGAAATTTGCCACACTGATTTGAACCCAAGGCCTCCAGATTACAAGCAGAAAGTGCGTCCACTGAGCCACGGATGCTACAACCTGCAAGATGCCAATAGTAGGTCATCATCATCATCAGCCTACTACGTTCGTCCACTGCTGGACATAGGCCTCCCCACTGGCACGCCACTCAACTCGGTCCTCCGTCTTTCTCCTTTAACCGCTCCCAGCGACCTTCTGAAAATCATTGCCCTATCTCGCCCAAGGACGCCCTACACTACGTTTGCCGAGACGCGGTCTCCATTCTAGAACACGTCTACCGTCACGTTTATCGGTTCTACGGAAATATGACCATAGCCCATTGCCACTTCAGTTAGCTAATCCTTTCGGCTATGTCGGTAATTTTGGTTCTCTGCCGAATTACCTCATTTCTGAAGCGATCATTAGTCCTTAGCAGCAGTAGGTAAGATGTAACAAACCTCTGAAGGTGTAGCAATGTGGTTTCCGCTCGCTGGAGAGTATCATCTGCGCGTCTTCTTGGTTGTGAGCCGATGCGATGTAGTAGGACGTGTCCAGGCATTTGAACTCTGGAAGTTAAGGTATTTCTTTATATGTATAGGTACTTTATTTTGGTGGTAGGCTTCTGCCGTGGCTAGTTACCACCCACTGGACAAAACCGTGTCGCCAAAACCGACCGTGTTCCGGCATGATGTTCAGTGATGTTTTATCTGGGGTAGACTTCTTAAGCAGGTACCGCAGTACTTAAGCAGGTCGTCTAGGTACCAGTTACGTAGTAGGTACTCTGCAATAGAAGCCTACCGCATTATGCAACGAAGTAAGAAGTCGAACAAGTCGCTCTCCTATTGGTAAGAGATAACGCTGCCCATAATCAGTACAGACACAATGATATAAATTCTAGGTACTCCACTAACGCTTCTTACTCAAAAGTCATAAGATGTTAAGACCCTTCAGCCCAGTAATTTCACTAGCTACAGAACCTTACCGAAGCACAGTAATAACTCCGTTTACCGGGGGTAGACTTCCTTTGCAGGAGGTCGACTAGGTGGGTACCCCAACAGTGCCAGTTATTCTACCGCCTGAGCAGTAATGTGCAAACATTGCTGTGCTTCGGTAGGAAGGCACTGTAGCTAGTGAAATTACTGGGCTAAAGAGTCTTAACATCTTATGACTCTTGAGTAAGAAGCGTTGGTGCAGTGCACTTAGAATTGCACATCATAGTGAAATTCTGGGTAGCACTGTACTGATTATGGGCAGCGTTATCTCATAACATCAGGAGAGCGTCTTGCTCGTCTTCTTACTTTTCCACATAAAAAAACTCATGAGTGGAGCACCTAGAATTTTACATCATTGTGAAATCCTAGGTGGCATATTGCACTGGAGTGCAATACGCTGCCCATAATCATTATTATGGGCAGCGTTATCTCTTACCAACAAGACAGCGTTTTGCTCATCTTCTTTCGTCTTAGCATCAAGAAAAATCGACAAAAGTGACTTCCTCAAGCTACTTCTTCAATATAAATCTACCAGTAGAATAAAATTACGATCATACCTGGACTAACATACAGTCCAAACGGAATCTTCGCCTGCGTGGACCTGATCTTGGCTTCCGACGTGTCCATCTTCTTGTTCAGCTTGAGGAGGACCATGGACATGAGAGCCATGTCAGTGGCGAAGAGGAGGCGCTTCAGGTCCTTGACGTGGGTGTCTATTGTCTATGCTTGAAGGAATAACTGACAAAGGTGGTACTTCCCCAGGTTAATCAGCTATAGAGGTCTACTACTCATTTTATGCAATGAATTAAGAAGTCGAGCAAGACGTTCTCCTTATGGGAAGAGATAACGCTGCCCACAATCTGTACAGCGCCACCCAGGATTTCAAGATGTAAATAGCACCAACGCTTCTTATTCAATATTCATAAGAAATTAAGACTCTTCAGCTCAGTAATTTCATAAGCTCCAGTGCAGTGCCCTCCTCCCGAAGCACAGTAATGTTTGAACATCATTGCTCAAGCGGCAGAATAACTGGCACTGTTGAAGTACCCACCTAGTCGACCTCTTGCAAAGAAAGTCTACCCTCGATAATCCACTGAAAATTACACACCACTGCAATAAATATAGGATCATACCTGGACTAACATACAACCCAAACGGAATCTTCGCCTGCGTGGACCTGATCTTGGCTTCCGACGTGTCCATCTTCTTGTTCAGCTTGAGGAGGACCATGGACATGAGAGCCATGTCGGTGGCGAAGAGGAGGCGCTTCAGGTCCTTGATGTGGGTGTCTATGAACGCGTTTAGCTTCTTTTCTGCTGTTTCTAGAATTTCGCGGCGTTCCGTCTAGGGAAAGAAGGCTAATTATGGAACTGGTGTTTTTAAATTGTCATAGGTCAACCTTTGACCACAATCTTTTTTTTTATACAACGAAGTAAGAAGACGAGCAAGACATTCTTCTCATGGTAAGAGATAACGCTGCCCATAATTAGAACAGTGCTATCCAGTATTTTACAAAGGTAAAATTCAGGGTGCACTGCGCCAACGCTTCTTACTTGAGAGTCATAAGATGTTAAGACTCTTCAGCCCAGTAATTTCTCTAGCTACAGTGCCTTCTTCACTGCTCAGGCGGTAAAATAACTAAAACACGTTCTCGCGTGATGTTAATAGCGATGATGACTACCTAGAAGTCAGAGTCAAATCACAATGTAAAGGTTGTGTGGCTAACCTATATGTTGCAGTTTCAGGTCGCCGAGATTACTACACCTGCAACATGACCTAACGACTGCCTCCTACATATCTTATAGAAACAGCCGGGACCCACAGTTTAACGTGCCTTCCGAAACACGGTAGCGTTTAGGCGAAAATCTTTGCTACACTGAGATCTGAACCCAGGACCTCTGGCTTACACACAACAAGCCACACCAACGACTTCTGGGCCACGGACGCTATTATAGAAACTCAAAAACTACTGAACCGATTTTGACAATTCTTTCACCAAAATAATGCTACATTATCCCTGAGTAACATAGGCTATATTTTTTTTTTTATACAAGAATTGATATTATAACATTTTTACAAGCTTTTTTTTATTTACTTTCACCTGTCCGTTGTCTGTCTGTATGTAATCAAATCTTGCAAGTTAAATTTGATCCACTTCCCGGTTTTAGATTGAGCTGAAATTGCATGCATGTATAAATCGGATGACAATGCAATATTATTGACATCGAGCTGATCTTATCATGATACTCGCAGGTGACCATGGGAACTCCGTAATTAAACGACGCAACCCCGGAGTTTGGGCTCATATGATTCGTCTTGACGAATACTTTGGTGCTAGATAGTAATAAAGCTGGTAGAAAATGCATTATTACCGGATTATGGGGCTCCTTCATCCTTCCATTCAGGTAGCTGTAATACTCCTGAAGTCGCTCGAACTTCTCGTCTCCATAGCTTCGCTTCGGGTCTATTTCGCTAACCGGGGGCAGGTTGTACGGTTTCTGTTGATGAAGGTACTTTTTAAAATAAAATCGAAGAACGAGGTTTATACTTATTAAGATTAACTCGACAAACGAATCGAATTTTGAATTTAGTACATATATGAAATCTTATGAAACTTCGCACACTTCTCCGCGACGCAACGAATCGTCCGAATTGGAAGAAGACTTCCTGCAGGGCTATTCACTTATCGGTTAGGAAACCGAACCGAATACCGATTGTCAAAAATGTATGAAATGACGTGACATGACATGTCAAGTTGTATCAACATAATACGTCATTTCATATCTACATATTTGACAAATCGGTAGGTATTCGGTTCGGTTCTTTCACGGATAAGTGAATAACCCTGCAGTAGGTACAAAATCTAAAATTCGATTCGTTTGGCGCGTTCGGCTCGATAGATGTGTGAACTTTATAGCTGTCTCTACAAAAAGTTATACAGTGTATAAATGTCTTCTATGCCAGTTAAGCTGACGCCAGACAGACGGATCGGACTTTTTCGAATAAGTACCCGGGTCTTTTCCTGTTTGGTCTATGGCTCATTCTCATTTTAGCTCAAATTTGATGGTCACACGGTTATATTTCCTAAACAGTTAAAGAAAGAGACATGAATTTTGGATAGGTGGATAAAACATATATTAAGCTACAAAATAAATAAAGATTGTCATAATAGATGCAAAAAATAATACTAAAATTTAACATGAGAGGTCAAAAACGGGGCCATTTTTCGTATTCTCATGGTGTCACACTTTCCGTTGCAGTGAAACATTTGGGCACTACTTTAACAAATTTCGGTGTATCTGTATATAACATATACCAAAATTTTCGCAAACAAATACACTTTACAGTACACAGTCTAAAAAAAGCCTTTCATTATTATTTTGAATTTAAAATGACATAATGGGGCGGTCACACGATATTAGGTGCTTTAAATTTGCTTAGTTTAACGGCTGCTGTTAAACACAACATCAACAATCCAATACAGAGTTCGATTCATTTCAATGATGGTCATGTTCTGCAATCGTAGAAGTAGGATATAGGACTTATCGAGCCGTGGGAAAAAATATAATTGCTAAGTTTCAATTTATTCATGGGTGTACCGATCACTTGCATGGACAACATTTTTATGTATTGTATTTTAGTTATTTAAATCAAAGCTAGCTTTTCGAAATGCCAAAATGTGCGATATAAAGATGTAGTATTTCATTTTATACATTATACCTAAACTTTCTAGAATTTCACCAAAAAGGGATATTTTCGTCACCAGCGTGGCATCACCTTCATAGCGTTTTTTACCATAAAGGTGATTTTTAAGCCACGAAAGTGATTTTTTTGTATTGTTTTGTTTAGAAAGGGCCTTTTTACTAACTAAAAAGTACTTTATCTGTTATGTTAGGGTTTTAATACATATACATACCAAATTTCTGCCTAATAAAAAAGTAAAGTGAAAGGTAAAGTAATATCTCAAATTACGCATATTTTTGTCTGTAGTGAGGTTTGTTGTTACGTAGAATGTCATTTTAATGTACATTTTTGGTAGATTGAGTCTTTTAAAAGGGGCTTACTTGAAAAAGTTGTGAAAAAATAATGACTGAATCACTTTCGTGGCGTCGAAAATTTCAAAACTGTTTTTCTTCGAAACGAGACGTACGATTTAAATCATTTATATAAAAGTTTACTCGTGTTATCCAGCTCTATACAATATTATACATAAACATTACAAATAAGCAATAAATAAGAATTGCCATGAAGGTGACGATGAGAATCGATTCCATGAGAATGAGCCCTATAATACTCTACTAATTACTAATTGTAAATAACTATTTCGACTGTATTGATTTAGTGAACGGTCTGTGTTACACTGTCCCAAGGACCGTACTCATGCGCGGAGTTCGCGCGAACCGCCTGTTTTCTGTTGGCTCCTGCCGCACAAACACCGGAGAACGTGCTACCTCAAACCGTATGGTAGCAACGGGAGCGTATTCGCACGCATAATTTTTTTTGTCCTAATTTTGTTTCGCCGAAAATGTTTCGCATAACTTTTTTTAGCCTAATCATAATTGGGCATAATTATATCTTGACATACTTATGTCTTGCCATAACTGTCAGTTGCCCTAACGTTTTTTAGCATATATTTGTAAAGCATAAATTTGTATGTCATAATATAAGTACGCATAATTTTGTTAGTCCTAATTTAATTTGTCCGAAAATGTTTCGCATAACTTTCTCGGGCATAATCATAATTTTACATAACTATATTAAGGCATACAACTAATATTGTAAGTTAATAAAATTATTTAGGCAAGTAGTTTATGGCACCCAGTAAGACTGACTGTCACAAAACCGACTCGGATAATTTAGGTTAGGTTAGGTTTGAACAATTTCCACAGTGCCACGGCAGCGGTCAACAAAGTGCCAAAAATGACCATCCACTTTCTAATTCAGAGAGAGGGTAGGGTAGAGGAGATTAAAATGAGACAACCGCACAGAAGCTAGTGAAGTTACTGGGCTGAAGAGTCTTAACATCTTATTACTCTCAAGTAAGAAGCGATGACGCAGTGCACCCAGAATTTTACTTTGTAAAATACTGGGTAGCACTGTACTAATTATGAGCAGCGTTATCTCTTATCATCGGGAGAGCATCTTCCCCGAATTCTTACTTCGTTCTATAAAAAAAACCGCGAAGGCTAGGTTAGGTTTTAAGTTAGAGCATTGAAATTAATTATTCGTTTCTTTTAGTATAAATAATATTTTGCCGATTACAATCCTGGTAATAGTATTATGACAAGATATCACTTTGCTAAAAAATTAGGGCTGGATATATCATTATACTGAAAATTATTAGGGCTGGATATTATTATGTCGAAAAATATTAGGGCTGAATATAATTATGCCAAAAATTTTTATGGAAAGATATTTTAGGCGTTAAAACAATATGCGTAACAATTTTATGCGTAAATATTATTATGCTTAAAAATATTATGGGAGAAAAATTTAGGCCAAAAAAGTTATGCCTAAAAACCTTAGGCGTTTTGATGTTTAGGCTGAAAAACGTTATGCCACATTAAATTAGGACTAAAAATTTTATGCGAGCCAATATGGACCCGGTAGCAACATACAACAGACTTTTCGAGGACGTTGATATCTTTGCTAGCTGTATCGGCGAGTTTAGGGCTGCGATAGGCGGGAGACTCTCTGATCTTTAATACGTCAGAGAGTTTTCCGTTTGTTGCGGCCATGAATTCGCTGATGATGTTTGCATGGATGGATGTGGCTTCGGATATGTCGTGTATGTGCCTACTTACCTACACAAAAACAAAAATGTTGTACTTATCACCTTCCTTTAAATCCATTTATATAAGTATAAATATCATAATATATTTATATCCATTTATATAAGTTAGTAAAACGCTTTATTCGTATAAGATCTAAATTTATTGTACACTTTATGTCAGTTACTTTTAAGATATAATAACGCATAACGTATGTACACTAATTTCCTCCTTTTTCCATTATTTTGCGATAACGCTGTTTAGACCATAATTCTTTAAGTAATATGTGGAATACGTTATGGGTTTGCTTATTAAAGCAATGTAGTATTAAGATATAGATATAATATAGTACATAAGCAAACTGTTTGTTTTCCCAAATAAATAAATAAAATAAAATACTCAAAGTTCTAGACTAACGGGCAATGTTAAGTACTGGTCATGATGAGATTTAACAACTAGGTAGTGACTTACGGTTTCGACTGTCGGGAAAGATAGACGAGCTAGCTGAAATAAAACGGTAAAAAATAATGAAGTACAAAATACTTGAAAAATTTCGTAATACTAGCTGCGCCCAGCGGTTTTATCCGTTTTTCAGTAGCCTATGAATTATTCCAGGGTCTAAGCTATCTCTACACCAAATTTCAGCTCAATCGGTCCACCGTTTAGGCGTGAAAGAGTAACAAACACACATCCAGACATCCATACATTCTTGCATACTTTCAAGTTTATAATATTAGTAAGAATATGTACTAGCGACTCAAAATATTAAAAAAAAAACACTTACCAACTGAAAGGAAGGGTCACCATTGTTTGCCGTTGATATTCCAATGTAAAAAAGTAGCTGAAAATCATCAACATCTTTACCAAATAATATTTTATTATTATAAGTTTTTGGATGAGGACTCATGACTTATATAAAATTTTTAAAGATAATATAAAAATGACTTACAATGCATATTTTGTTAAAAATTCTAATATTTTCCATTTAAAATATCCTACAGTTATTTTTGTAGAGCAGTGGGCGAGTGATCTGTACTCGCAACGGTAACAATTTAAAATAATTTAATTTTTCTTAATTGCTTGTTATTTTTATCAGAAATCAGTTATTAATTTAAGGGTGTACGGTGTACTATATCTTAGTTTTTACCGATACATTTTATTTTTCATTTATTTAGGAAAACCAACAATGACATAGTATGTAGTAATTACTTATATATAATAAAGAAACTTTAATTACTATGCCACCCACGTCGTCTACCACCGATTAAACATTACTTACGATATTGAAATAATATAAGCTTAAAACTACTGCATTTTTTGGATATAAACAATACTAATTATAGCGGTAGGCTTCTTATGCAGGAGGTCGACTAGGTGGGTACCCTAGGGTGTCCCGTCGATGTATGGGGAAAATTTTTTTTGGAGCTACGCTAACGCAATAGGTGTCGAAAGTTGCGAAATTAAACACATATTATGAATAATCTAAAATATATGTATTTTTTTGCCATCTTGAGGGCTCTACCTCGCTTTGAAGTTTAGAGAATTACCGATTTTTATGGCCCTGATCTGTATATTTCAAATTAAGTCAAAATCTATATTAAAAGATATTTTTTTAATAAAATGTATAAAATAAACTACAAATAAACAAACTGCATAAAGCAAAGTCCATTATAAATGCAAGTAGGTGATAATTGGGCATTCTGGCACAGTTTTTACATGCATCGTTTTTACTGCACTCCGTTCGCTTTGCTCTCTCCGTTCCGTTCAACGATGCATGTAAAACTGTGCCAGAATGCCCAATTGGTTTTCGGGAGCGTCAATAAAGTAAAATCTTTAAACGTTGCTAAACACCGTTCGCTAGGATCACTGCGTTCCGTTCAACAATGCATGTAAAAACTGTGCTAGAATGCCCAATTGGTTTTCAAGTCGTCAGTGTTTTACTTTTCTGAAATGACTGACATGATGACTTAAAAGTCGAGAGATATGAGTTGATTTGTGCCTGTATATATAGTGATCGAATATTGTATTATTATTCATTTCTCCATCAGCTCTCATTTAAACAACTACATGATATTTGTAAAACAACCTCAGAATTTGCAGTTTGATGAAGTGGGTGCAACATTGAGCCATGAAGTTGAAAGGCATGGAAAACTTTTACCAAACACAATCCGGTGTATTATTTGCGGTCCGTCTAACTGTGGAAAAACCAACCTTTTAGTGGGTCTTCTCTTACATGAAAATGGATTACAATTTTTGAATGTATATATTTATTCCAAAACACTATACCAACCAAAATACGTATATCTTGAACATGTTTTAAAAATGGTACCTGGAGTGCATTTTTCAAAATTCCACGAACATGATAGTGTTTTGAACCCAAAGGAAGCCAAACCGAATTCTGTAATAATTTTTGATGATGTTGCCTGTGAAAAACAAGATCATGTACGTGATTATTTTTCAATGGGAAGACATAAAAATATAGACTGTTTTTACCTGAATCAAACTTATAGCAAAATTCCAAAACAACTTATTAGGGACAATGCTAATCTTATTATTTTATTCAAGCAAGATGATATTAATCTCAAACATGTGTATGATGAACACGTCAACACAGATATGACGTGGAAACAGTTTCGTGAAATGTGTGCCAAAATTTGGAGTGTTTCCTATGATTTTTTAGTTATAAACAAAGATTGTAATAAAAATCAAGGATGCTATAGGAGGAAGTTTGACACATTTGTACAATTTGATTAGGTAACAATATTTTTATATTTATCGTCGTGTATCTAATATTATTTTCATTTTCTATCCTGACTTCATACAGTTAAGTTATATTACTAAAATGAATTCGGAAAAATCCATAAAAGCACAAATTGTAAAATCAGCTGACGCTGTTAAAAAGAAAGTTAAGTTGATGCGAGGATTACAATTAGATACAGATAACGCTATTGAAGCTGTACTTAAACCATTGACAAATCCACTCGAAAAAATGGTGCAAATGAATAAACCGGTTAACAATGAATTCAGAAAAAATTCTCCGAATTGGAGCACCAAGAAATTAGAATTTAACGATTTGGCAACACTTAAATCATGTAATGAAGATAGTGGCGATAGTTTTGCTAAACGTAGGAGATCTGACGCAACTGTAATAAACAAGTCTTATTCAGAGGAAGAAAATAGTTCAGATAATACAATAAGTGATGAAGATAATAATAATAATGAGCAAAATACAAGTGGATCATCGTTTAGATCGGCAGAAAATCCTGATGACTATAACTGGTCTTTAAGTTCTGAAGTATTCTGCGATTCTCCATTCGGTATTAGATCAGATCGTGGCAAGCTTAAAATGGGATCGTCTCGGGTAACTCTAATGGGAGATAATATATTAATAGGAAACAAAGAATATAAAAAAACACCTGGGCTAAATGAATTACTGTTTAAAAAAATTCCTAATATGGATTTATTGACTGAAAACGATTTACTTGAATACAAAAAAATTTTATTAGATACCAATGCACATAGACGTGACTATAATCCAAGGAAGCCTATAAAAAGCAATAAAGGGCTCAAATATTTAAAAGTCATAAAACCACTTTTTAAGTTAGCTAAGAATTGTTCAAGTACTGAAAGTCTTCCACACACTGGTTTAGGATTGCCTTCGATGAAAAAATTTAAACCACATACCGATTATGTTTATTGGGACGATCCAAATGAACTCGTAGAAAGATTAAAACTACTTTTAGCTTCTCGTGATGCTGGTAATACCAGTCTTGATAATGAAATAATATCAATTATTGAAGAATTACGAGAATGTGGTATCATACGCTAGAAATTGCATGAAGAAGAAATTATCATCATCGAAAATTTCTATTCATTTATAAAGAAAAACACATTTCATAAATTCAGTCATCATAAAGAATTTGGTGAGAGCAGATTAAAAAAAAAAACATGGACAAATTTGGGCATTATGTGCATAAAAGGATGCGACGAGGATCAGGAGATTCAAATTTAAATGAGAAATTGATGAAAAATAATGGTGGTGATTATGACTTGAGATCATCAAGACTTAAAGGATTAAAATTACCAGTGTCTCCTGATGAAGCTGCTAACAAGCAATATATCGACCAGAAACTTACAGCTTTTTATGATAAACTTGAAATAGATGCAGAAATTAAAAATATAAAGGCTCAAATTCAAATGATAGTAAATCAGTTTCAACTAAAACATGCTGGAGATATAACCAATCATCAAACTAAAGAAATTTATAAAGATGAGCAAAAAAGAAATAGTTGATGAGATTCACAAACAAGTGCGAAGAAACTTTGTCAGGCGTTCTGTTATTTTGAAATCAATAGATGATCTTTGGCAAGCAGATTTAATTGATATGCAAAGTTTTGGTAGAAATAATAAAAACTTTAAATATATATTGACAGTAATTGATTGTTTTTCCAAATATTCTTGGACTGTTCCTTTAAAATCAAAATGTAAAACTGAAGTAACAAAAGCATTTGAAAATATACTTAGAGATGGAAGAATGCCGAGAAATCTGCAAACCGACCAAGGAAAAGAATTTTATAATGATGAATTCAAAAGCTTGATGCAAAAATATAATATCAACCACTATTCTACATACTCAGTTAAAAAGGCTTCCATTGTTGAGAGATTAATTAGAACTTTAAAGAATAGGTTATACAAAACATTTAATTTAGTTGGTAATTATAAATGGATAGGACAGCCTTTAGAACAAATTACTGGTGATTATAATAACACTACACATAGTACAATAAAATGTAAACCAATTGCTGTTAATGCTGCCAATGAATTTTACATTAGAAATAATATTTTCCGATTAAAGAAGCAAGTAAATAACAAAAAACCTAAATTTCAACAAGGAGATTTTGTTCGCATTAGTAAGTATAAGGGATTTTTTCAAAAAGGATATACTCCTAATTGGTCAACAGAAATATTTAAAATTAAAGATATTAATGATAAATGCACCCCAATCACTTATTATATAGAAGATCAACATAAACAACCTATATTAGGAGCATTCTATGAGCAAGAACTTCTTAAAACAAAACATCCTGACGTCTATTTAATTGAAAAGGTAATAAGAAAGAAAGGTAATAAACTATTTGTAAAGTGGTTGGGTTTGAACGAAAATGAAAATTCATGGATTCACAAAAATAAAATCATAGTATAAAATTGCATAAAATTGTAATTAATATTCATTACCATACAACCAATGGAGGGAAGAGGACTTGTTAATACTTTGATAAATAATTTACCGTGTGAACTTCATTTACCTGGATATAATTACTGCGGACCCGGCACCAAACTTAAAGAAAGGCTCTTGAGAGGGGATAAAGGGGTTAATGGGCTAGACGAAGCTTGCAAACAACACGACATAGCTTATGCAAATAACACTAATTTAGACGTCAGACATAAGGCAGATTTACAGTTAATGAATATGGCGAAACAAAGAATGAAATCAAAAAATTCTAGTACGGGCGAAAAAGCAGCCTCATGGTTAGTGAACAAAGTAATGAAAACTAAACTTAAAGTAGGTGCTGGAACCAAAAAGTTTAGCTCAGTCATTAGTCAAATAAAGAAACATTTAAAGAAACTCAAACCGAAGAGCAACAACTCCGCAATAAAGATTGCATATTCAGTGGCAAAAAAGTTATTTTCTAACAAAAATTTCAATTTACCTCGAATAATACCAATTCCTAAAACTGGAGGAATCTTGCCTTTGATTCCAATATTTGCGGGATTATCAGCATTGGGTGCACTGTCAGGGGGTGCTGCAGGTATAGCGAAAGCGGTCAATGACTATAAAGCTTCTAAGAAAAGTCTAGAAGAAGCTGAACGCCATAACAGGACAATGGAGGCCATTGCTTTAGGAAAAGGCATGTATATTAAACCATACAAAAAAGGAAGTGGTTTGTATCTAAGAAATTCAAAAAACTGAGTAAAAGGCTGCCCAGAAGAGCATTAACTGATATTGATATATTAGAACATGCAGGTGACATTCCATATTTCAGAGGAGTTTATATGAGAGACAATTTACCTAAATTTCCAAAACATATCGAATGTGCTGTAGTCAATTTAGACGACAAAAATAGTGAAGGCACTCACTGGGTAGCGTATGTAAAAAATAAACAATATTGTGAATATTTTGACAGTTTCGGCGATCTTAAACCACCTTTAGAGCTCATCAAATACTTAAAATGTAAAGATATTTTATATAATTATATCCAATATCAAGGATTTGATACTGTTAATTGCGGTCATTTATGTTTAAAATTTTTAAAAAAATATTGGAGAAGCCGTGATATAAAATAAATGTTTTTAATCGCATACTGTTAGTAGCAAAATGTCTTTCACACTTTCAATAACAAGTTTTTCTTCAATTTCCACTACAAATTATTCACCTGCCTTGCCATTGGAAGGAGATTATGAATGTGGATTATTGTATTTTTCTACATTTAATTCAATACCGAATATAGATGATCGAAATAACAAATTTTATTATGGTGACCAATTAATTGAAATACCAGAAGGTTCATATGAACTCCACGACATTAGTGATTATTTAAAAGAACATATTGAAGATTGTTCGTTTAAATTGATATGTAACAACAATACTTTAAAAACATCTATATTTTGTACTAAAGACATTCATTTCGAAAAAGATTGTACTCTGGGGAAAGTTCTTGGCTTTGGGGCGGAGTTACTTAAAGCAAATATATTACACGAATCTCAATTTCCAGTCAGCATTCTATCAACAACTGTGCTAAGGATTGAATGTGATATTGTGAGTGGTTCTTATGTAAACGGAAAACCTAGTCACATAATCCACGAATTCGCACCAAACGTGCCTCCAGGATACAGAATCATAGAAATACCTAATAACGTCATATACTTTCCAGTTAATCAAAGCAGTGTCACTTCTATTACTATAAGAATTGTGGACGCTGAAAACAATTTGGTTAACTTACGAGGTGAAGATATACAGTTATACTTACATATAAAGAAAAAATGATTAATTTTAATAATAAAAACTCGACCACACCTGTGAAAAACATCACTCCAAAACTTACCATCGCCAAGCGAACACCTAAGATAAGGTTAACCAAAGAAAACAGACAATTTCTTAAATTGATTGGACTACTAAAATGAGTATTCTAAGTATAGCAGATCCTGTTGTCCACGACAACACAATAGAGAGTGTTGAATATCACTCATATAAGCCATACGTAACCAGCTTTAATGTCAATGATGAAATACGCATTCCTATCAACCAACAAGATTTATACATATTACCGTCAGCAAGTACACTATACTTAGAAGGTTATGTTAATGTACACAAAAGCGACAAAACAAAAGTTAGTCAAGTTAACTTCACGAATAATCCTGCCCTTTTTTTCTTCCAAGACATTCGATATGAATTAAATGGAGTAGAAATTGATAAAATTAAAAATGCTGGGATAACAACAACTATGAAGTCTCTTTTGTGCATGAACGAAAATGAGTCAAAATCATCAAAATTCTGGGGTTGGGATATTAATGGTACGAAAAGTACCTATTCTGGAAATTTTTCAGTATCTATTCCACTAAGTAGAATTTTAGGATTCGCAGAAGACTATCAAAAAATAATTATAAATTGTAAACATGAATTAATTTTACTGCGTAGTAACACAAATTTAAACTCATTGAAGGTAGGCACAGGAGAACTTGTTAGTGATACCATTGATATTAAAAAAATAGTTTGGCGCGTACCACATATCAAAGTGTCCGATCGGGAAAGAATAAACTTACTTAAGCATTTAGAGAGAGATCGAGCAATTAATATGGTGTTTAGAAACTAGGATCTTTATGAATACCCAGCACTTCCAAAATCATCGAAACATACTTGGTCAATTAAAACATCATCGCAAATAGAAAAACCTCGCTTTGTAATTATCGGATTACAAACAGATCGCAAAAGGCAACCGCACAAAGACATGTCGCAATTTGATCACTGTTATTTACGCAATGTAAAAGTATTCTTGAATTCATGTTACTTTCCATATGAAAATTTAAATACTGATTTTCGAAGAGAGGAATATTCTTTAATATATGAACAATACGCAAAGTTCCAGCATTCATTTTATAATCGTCGACCAGAAGCGTTGTTAGGTTTTGAGGATTTTAAAGATAAGGCTCCATTATTTGTGATTGATTGTTCGCGTCAAAACGAATTACTGAAAAGTGGCCCAATTGATGTGCGTGTAGACCTTGAAGCGGATTCAGAATTTCCTGAAAATACAACAGCGTATTGTCTTATTCTTAATGATTGTATTGTAGAATACAAACCATTGAGCAATATTGTGAAAAAGTTATCATGAATTCAGATACAATAATTGTTGATCTCCAGGGATTTAAAGATTCGTGTAATCAATTTATTGTTAAAGAACTGGCTATTGCATATAAAAATCATACTCAAACATTTTTGGTTAAACCTCCTTATTCGTATCACTACTTGACAAATAACGAAAGACAACATGTGAGATGGATTGAAATTAACCGAGGCATTCGTTGGAGTAATGGTCACATTGATTATAAAGAATTTAAACGCATTATCATGCCATATTTAAAAGAGAAAAAAATTTTCACCAAGGGCTTAGAGAAAATAAAATGGATCCATAATCTGTGTAATGACTGTGAAGTGGTGGATATAGGAGAAAAAGGGTGTCCTAATTTGTCAAAACTTTTTTCCGAATATCAACAATATTGTATTACTTGTGCAAATCATACTAAGTATTGTGCTTTAAAAAATGTAATGTGTATTAAACAATGGTATGACGATAATAATATAGATAGTTTTGAATTGTTTTCTAATTAATTATAATTTACTTATAAATTTAATTTAAGCTTTTAATTGTAATAACACAATTATTTATGTATAAAGTGTGTGTGTGTGTGTGTGTTACTAATGATTATTATTGTAAGAAATATATTTTTATGATTTTAATAAATAATTATTTTTAAAATACCTGAATTTTATTTCAAAATGATGATTCATTATTGATGTCATAATTAGATTGTATATGTGTATAATTATTATTATTGTTCTCTTTATTTATATAAAATCTTAAATTAAATTTTATTAATTAATTATGATCTAATAATGAAACATTATTTTTAATAAATATCTAACCTATAGGGAAATAAAAGACAAAAATAATTACACACAATAAAATTTATTTAAAATATCTTATATCTAACTTTTTACATAATATTTTTTACTGTACCTAATCATTTAAATTATCGCTTAATTTTGTCGATATTTTGCCTACTATATTTTCTGCTAGGTCCATTATTTCATCACATGTTCCCACTGCAGAATATTGCACTCTAATCGTTTCGCAAGTGGTGTCTATCCGCTCGTTGTATTCATATATCTGAAGTTTTAAGACACGTCGTCCTCTTTGTGGCATTTTCGTTATTACATAAGATAATGCTTCTTTCTTCTTGCGCTTTTTTAATTTAGATTCCTGTTTCTTGGCGGCGGCCTCGGCTGCAGCTTCGGCGGCCAGCTGTTTCTTCATTTTTTCATTGTGCTCGTCCCAGTCGGCTAATGGATCTTGCCCGCATGGCAGAACCCAATAATCTTGCACCTGTGTCTCGTTCTGTAACAAACATAGAATTAATATTATATAATTTTCAGTAAAGAAAATTTTGGATTCAATTTTAACCTAAAAGAATAACTTAATACTTACAGTTAAATCCATTTTTATAAAAGAAGAACAAGTGTCGCTAACAAGTGACTCTAATGAAGTGAATAATAAAATCCGCGCAATGCAGCGCAGGTGTTTATGCAATATCGTATTACGTAATTTGAACTCGGTTAATTTACTATCATCAAAGCATTTGCTTGAACTAAATCAGAACCTTCGACATGTTGTGACATGTTTCATAATATCAACAGTAAAATAATGTTACCTACACCACGTGTTGACAACATGTTATAACATGTTTCATAGGAGTGCTTTATAACTATACTAAGAGATCTGTTTAAATAAAAGACAAAAAAATTTTATACAACAATATTTATTATAAATGTTAATTATAAATGTTATTAATTTATCTTACACAATATGTTAGCTTACAATTAATACAGGATTTTTTGCTTATTTTATTCTGTTAACACAAATTAAAATAACAACAAGAATACATTGATAATATTGATTTTTTAAATTTTATTGTAGACAATATTATACTACGACATAAACCTATTATATTACATCATTATATTCTCACGTACAAACTACAATGAAATACACAAAACGAGTACCTAATGAGTTAAAAGAAAGCATCCCTGTGCCCATAAGATAAAGTAGTAATTTTGTCTCTCAAAATAATACGTTTGTCGTCTCTAGCCGAGAGCGCACTTTTGTTTTGAGCTTGTGTAAAAATGATATGTTTTAATGATTTAAATATAATGTTTTTTCTTCTTATTAATTTATCGTCTAGGAGTACCTTATAGTAGTCCTTAAAATGTACATTTTTTATAGCAGACTTTTGGACACCTTTTGCTTTTTTAAATTCATCTTGTGTTGTTTTAATACAATATAATTTAGACCTTAAACCAACATATTCAGATATGACTTTACCTCCGAATTCATCTTTGAATAAACCCGGTATTTTTTTGTTTATGATTGGTATATTATAGATATTATTTTGAGGATAATTACTCGTGTCGAAGTAAGTCAAAAAAGATAGTTTTAAATCTTCATAAAAATCTTTGGTTTCTATGGAATAAAGAAAACTATCTGTATCAGTATAACACAATTTTATGTTTTCTCCATAATAAGGTTTCATAACAGAATAGTGAAAATCGTACATATGAGATTTAGAAATTTCTAAAACCGCGAATCCAATATATATGGGTTTGTCCAAAGAGATAGTTTCTGGATTCATTTGTACAGCTACAAAGTTTTCAGTAAAAATAGTTGCATTACGAAAGTTGGGCTTGGCTATTAATTGTTCTGCTGTTATAGTTTTATTTGTCTTATTTCTATCATCAGTCCATTGGTTAACTAATTTAACATCGACATATTTTTCAGTGTTTTCCATGGTTTTACCAAAAATACTATTGTTTAAAAGTTTAAAAAAATCTTGTTCGAATGTAGATTTTGCCCTTTTACGCAATTCAGTGTTCATATCTATATACTGTTTTAAGTAAGGACTTTGTTTAAATTCTATGACTCTGTGGATTTTTTTTAGCTTAAGACCGTGGTTCAAGCACACTTTAAGATGCTCATAATGAATAACATACTCGAATTTATCATGTAAATTTGGAATTAACTTTGAATCTTTCGAACCAGGTGGCATATACTTTTGCGCACAGAATGGGATATCGTTGTGTAGATTATGCAAAACTTCAGGATACTCTAAATCAACTTCTAGGATATAGCCATATTGTGCATCGAGGGGTATACTGACAAAATCGATTGTATTAATTTCTGATTCACTTAATAATCTGAAGTTTGAATGCGGCAAATAAGAGCACATAGCATAACCATAGAGATTGTTACAGTCAATGTAAACTATGAAGTTGTCTTTGTCTAACGGGTTATAGCCTTCTAAATATTTATTATTAGCCTTAGAATGTCTGTTAGAACACAAACAAATGCCACCGCGAATACCTTTTTGAATCATTCTAATTATCTCTAAATCAGTAATAAGCTCTAATTTTACTGCTGTTTTTAACAACATTGCATCAAAACTCAAACTCGGTGCAGTTATGTAAAAAGCAGGATCTAATTTATAAGTTCTTTTACAAGTAGTTCGAAAACTTTCAAATACATCTGCAAGTAATAATACGTCTGATTTAAGATATAAGTCAGTGTATTCGCCTAAATTGTTTATTTTAAAGGATTTCCAAATTTTCTTAGCATGTGCATAGTCTGAATCAGAAATCGTACTGTTGGTTAATGTACTAAAAAATGACTCTATTGGAGGAAGTTCTTTTTCTTCATATACATTCCAAGCTGACATATATTCGTATGGGTATACCCCTTTACGAAGCATTAATCTAAAATTATTTTCAGTGCTAAAAAAACGCGGTAGGTGTACAAAATCATCTTTGTTTAGATTTGCAACTAACTTTTCAAGACTTGTCCCCAAAAATTTGAAAGAATCAACAAAACGAACTGACATAATATCCTGATCATTCATTTCAAAAAATTTTGTGAATGATAAGTAATTCTCTTTAGTTTTTGCAATGACTTTTATTCTACCAGGTAGATTTCCTAATTCTCGAATGAACAGATGACTGTCATAACCAGCTAAATTGTGAAAAAATACTGGTACAAATTTTGGTAGTCTAAACTTAATGTTGCAATAAGAGTGAGCTGCCCCGCGATAACGTCCTGTAAGATGACAGTGATCTCTGACCTTATCATCAAATAACAATGTATTGCAAAGAAAACAATGTGACGATTGATCAAAGTTAGTTTGATCTCTATTAGTAAAATTCATTGTTACCGGGGATTGATAAATATTGTGAATGTTAGTTATGTCACGCGTTATGTATTCTATAAATTTTTCAACACAATCAGCACCGCGATAGGATATATATTTATTAAGCGAACTATCATATGCACAAACAACATAGTAAGCAAACGCCGCTGGCACGTGTTGGTGTAAAGATGTAGTACCGCTAGTAATAGAGCTCTTGTTTACAGACTTTAATATGGATTCAAAATCGGCATATATCACAAAAGGCATATCTTGCATTCTTTCGTAATGTTTGAACTGAACTACAGTTCCTTCATTTGGAAGAATAGTCGACACACCACTGCAAACATGAGAGTTCAGCTTATCTTCCTTATCAAAAAATATCATGCATTCTTCGCAAAAAAATAATTTTGCATGATGTTTAGTTATCTGACTACGAATTAACTTTGCTAAATTTTTTATAAGACAATAATGAGAACGTAAGCCGTTTTCAAGTAATAATAAATTAACATGATGTTTTTTACGACGTTTTGTTTTATAAAGAGGTCCAACAACTACAGATTTCTTTTTGAGTCCATAAATATTTACACTTATATCGGGGTTATTCTTTTCAAAGATTTGAATGTCAGAGAAACCAACAGGAAAAGTCATATTTTCAGTGTTGAGAATAGGATCGAAATGTGGATAAGCAGAAATTCGCTGACAATTATTCTTTGCAGGGAATAACGATGCCATTATACACCACAAGAAACAAAAAGAATCTCTGTTCTGAACATTGATACAAGCATGTTTAGACTTGATACTTTTAGGCAATTCAATGTAGCTTGAGGCACGCAAGGGATTAAATTTGTTTAAGTTTACCTCTAAATACAAGTTACGAACAAATGCCCAGCCACTATCTCTGTCTTCGAATTCGTCAACTTTTTTACTGATTGTTTGAATGATATCAGAAAAAAAATCATCAAATATAAAATGTTGATGCAGGACTACGTTTTCTGTTGCAAAAGATTTTATTGAACTTGAGTTATCTTTATGCAAGATAAATTCAGAAAATAACTCGAAATTAACCTTGAGACTAGAGTAGGTTTGCATTCGTGCCTGAAGCAAAGTCCTTACTCTGCGTCGCAAGAGAGTCAAATACTCGAAAGGAACGCGTGCGCGCTCCTTATCTGCCTGCTCGTCTGGCTCAGCGCTAGACGAGTTGCTATGCGATACGCGGTATGACGATATGCGGCCGCGAAAAGCGCTACTAATTTTTTCAATACCATTACTCTCATTTACTGAACTATTGTTTTTATGTGTTATACTCTTTAAATGACCAGCAAAAGCTTTACTTTTGACTTGTATGTCGCAAACAGTACAAAAAATTGTTTTAGGCATTGTTCTAACTATTGAATAAGGTTAACTTGCTTATAATGAAATGATCAATCAAACACAATAATTAATCAACCTATCACGCGTTGTACCTACATAACATAATTTTGAAAATACTGTGTATGAGATTTGGCTACTTTGACCCTCAATAGTAACTTAAGCTCGATTTAGCAACCGTATAACAGTAAGATACTTTATAAAAACAATGATATACCTAATAATTATAAAATCAATTAGGAACTTATGTCTAAAGCATATAACAGTAAGGACACTTTCCTATAGTTTTAATTTCTGAATTATGAAGAATAAAATTAGAAAAGTAATTTATAAGAGATAATTATTTAAGATAAAAAATAATAAAAAATTTAGAAAAAAAACTATTTCTTTTTTTCTGCAAAAAAAGTGCCCTCAGTTGTGAAGGATCCCTTGCATTGTTTCAAAAATTTTTTTATAGTATTAAACTCCGGACAGTCCGTTCCGCCCTGAAACTTTAACGATACAAGCGCCTGCTGCCAACGATCAACAGGCGGAACGGACTGAATGTCCTTACTGTTATATACTTTAACTTCTATGTAAACATCACCCGATAAGGTGGCCGTTCGCCGAATGACGCCGTCAGCGACTCGGCGCGTTAGCGACGATTGTAAGGGTGGAGTAGCTCGTTTTCTTGGTGTGGCACCATCAGTGTCGCTGTCGGAGTCCAGCCCCAGGTCAGACACAGTCCTGCTTGCTGACACCGTCGGTACCTTCTTCAAAGCCGCCTTCGTTGGCACCTTGCGCTTTGCAACTTTCTTGTTCCTGAAAAGAGAATAAAATGTTAGCATAAATAAAATTTAGGTATTTAAATCTTTGTATATTACATTTTATAATCTTACTATCTTACTAATATTATAAACGTGAACGTTTGTAAAAATGGATATATGGATGTATGTTACTCTTTCACGTCTAAACGGGTGAACCGATTGAGCTGAAATTTGGTATAGCTTAGACACTGGAATAACACATAAGCTACAGTACAGCAGATAAAACCGCGGGGCCCAACTAGTTATTCATATATTGCCCTACAACGCCTTTTGTAAAAGGAAAATATCAAGATTAATGTATCTTTTATTTTGTGCATTATAAGGTTGAATATTAAACCATACAAATTCTAATACACCATTTTAAACTTGTGCGCTGTGCTTTTACCCCAAACCTAGTATTCTTTTATCTGTGCCCAAACTAAATTGTTTGCAAGATAGTAGACATAGAGAACAGTATGCAAAATGACTATGGTAAATAAACAATTTTCCTTGTAAAGATAATACATAGTTAGAGCACTAATAAAACAGCTAGTTAAATAAAGTAGTACATACGTTTTTCCAGAAGATGTGGTGGCTTCGTCGTTGTCCGTATAGATTGACTCGGTCGGAGGGTCCTTCTTGCAGCGAGCCTTGTATGTGTCGGAATATTCGGATTCAGACCTGCGAGACAATACGAGTAATAATTAATACACAGGTTATAAAAAAATATAAAGTGTAATCTGTATAATATATAAAGAGAGACTGATCTATCAACATCACCCCAAACCGATAGTGTTAAAATTTGGAATACACATAAGACGTATCAGAACCAAGAAAGGATTACACATGCTTATATGCATAACAGAAAAACCGTGAGCATAAACTAGTATCGAATAAAATTATAATATAAACTCACGAACATGATTGCAACGCAGCGAATCTTCGTTGTGGCGGATCAGCTGTGACGGCTAGGTACGGAAGGTCACGGTCAAGCCGCGAGCCAGCGGTTGATGATAACAGCGACAGCTGACGGCGAGCGCTATCACGTAGAGCCGGCACAGGAACTTGCAGATGGAAACTTCTTGAGCCTTGATCTTCTGATGCTTCTTGAACTTCTGATGCTTCTTGATCTTCTGGTACTTCTTGATCGGAGCCGCGAACTTAATTAATTTTGTTCAACGGATAAACCGATTAAATACACCATTATCAGGTGTTGTAAGCATTTATAAATTAACAAAAATGTTTTATTTTCTTAGTACTTTCATAAAACAATAATTATGAAAATGGGAAAATTGTTCTTTACCACTGTTTTTATTGAAACGTAAGCAAATTAATAAATTGCAGCGTTTGGTTATGGCATTTCCTTGAAAATATGTAAAATAACATTATTTTCTTTCGGCATTACTTTGATATTTTAAACATAGCGCTCAAAGAAAGCCGCAAATGTGAGCGTTTCCATTGCAATAAAACTATGTTCACGCGCGACTATGTTCAGTGGTTTACAATGTTAGGATCAGTTAATTATTGTTCAATACAAATATAGGTAATTCACGTTTCGTGTACCTAAGACATTGAAATAGATGAGGTGGGTAGTATCAATTCATACAGTTGATAAAAAAATATTTTTACATATTATTATCAACAATCCTTCAAGGTGTGCAACATAACCTAACCACTGTTCCTATATATCTTATAGGATACAGCCAGAACCGAATTTACATGTTTTACGTAAACACGATGACTTAGCGTCTTAATGAGAAATTTATTGTGCGAGGATTCAAACCTAGGATCCGGCAGGAAGTTCTACTACTGAGCCACAGGCGCTATGACAATGAAAACAGGTGCCGTAATAAACATGTTGTACAAGCGATTAAAATATTTCCATGTTATTGTTTGTTAGCTCCAACGATCAAGTTACATCGGAGCGTGTGATTGTGAACAATATTTTTTTATCTAACTCAACAAAATTAAACTAGTGCAGCTACCTGTTTTTGGATTTAACATATCGATAAACAGGTGTGTGCATTGTTTTATGTCTTAACCTTAGCAGGATTAATTGATTATGAATGCTATTAATCCAGATGTAATAAAATGGCATTTTATTATGTTTATTTTATAAAATTATATATATATTCATAATGTTTTTGTTCAATAATACAAAGTTGTATATTTAATTTTAAAGGATCTATCATCTTTAATTATCACGGTAATCAAATAGTACATTTATTATTTTACTAGATACTTACTTTAAACACTTTGCAGGGTGCAACGTTACTTTTATCGATAAATAGTTCTAAGTACCGTAACAAAATTTATCGATAATCTCTTTCGGTCAACTCTATGTCCAACCATTGGCCATTACAGTTCTTAGTCTAATTGTGTTAATAAGTCGTGTTTTGTGAAAGTTATATTAGTCTTACTAACAAAAATCAGATTTATTGTGTGTGTGGCCTTGCAAAAGGACTCTCGTTTCATGGTGTCACCAACCAAATTTGGTCACTGGTACGAACAAACGGTCTAGATTGCTGAAATTCTTTTGCATTGGTTTTTCTGTACAACGTTACAATATTGTTGCGATGGAGTTATCAATTCTAGGTGTCGTTAAACTCCATATTTGGAGAACGGCACGAGCAACCGGCCTAGAAATGAAATTTTCCTAAGCACGTTTGTAGCAAGATGCAAAATCACCTTGCGATAGAATGGATGCTTTCTAGGTACCACCAGCCATGGTTATAGACACGAGCAAACGGCCTTGATATTGAGATGTTCCTTAGCATACCCATTTTCATTATTCTGATTTTGGTTTTTAGTAAAATTTATTTTTGTGTTTAGTGAACAAGTGTGTGAGACTTCGAGGCTGATTACAAAAAACCATCTAGTATCCTTTTATAATAATTAAGTAAGTAATATAAACTAACCAAAAGTTTTTTACCTCATTAACGTTCTAAAATCCTGAACCAAAGAAGTAAAACACTGATGACCTGAAAACCAATTGGGCATTCTAGCACAGTTTTTACATGCATTGTTGAACGGAACGCAGTGATCCTAGCGAACGGTGTTTACCAACGTTTAAAGATTTTACTTTATTGACGCTCCCGAAAACCAATTGGGCATTCTGGCACAGTTTTACATGCATCGTTGAACGGAACGGAGAGAGCAAAGCGAACGGAGTGCAGTAAAAACGATGCATGTAAAAACTGTGCCAGAATGCCCAATTATCACCTACTAATGCATTATCATAGAGAATTTTAACTTGATTTTGTGTCAAAACAATTATAATTTTTGCTCCAGATTACAACTTGGTCCTAAAAAAATACCACTGGAATTACTGTTGTTATACTTTGTCAGGAATTAAATATCAGCTAAATATACATATACACAGATAGGGTATGTTTCAGTAACTCAATTTTGCTCAGATGTTTTATTTAATCATAGTTTAGGGTAAGCAGGGGGAATGGCGCGCACTGGGTAATGGCGCTCACCTCTATAACTCTGTCAAAATGCGATGTAGCAACACGCCATGGGGCATGAAGCGCGCGGGGAGGGCTCCTCTAATAGACAGCGATGCAAACGGGCAGTCTGCTCGCGTCATGCGACCGTGAAGTGCGTTTCTTTGTTTGCGGCCGCGCTGATCTAATTTTTGGTTACGTGTTTCTTGCGGGTAAGTCCAAAACTTTAATGGTTATTTAGCTTTTGATTTTATTTTCTAATAGTAAAACTATTCAGTTTTGTGATAATGTAATCAGTTTTTAGTAAATATGCATGATATTTTTTAATTTTCCATTTAATTACCAAACGACCGTTTGGGGTTATACCGCTCAGCTGGACGCCATTACCCTGTAGTAAATTATTTTTTCATTGTTGTAGATATGCCTCGAAATCGTCAAAGGACCACCGCTAAAGCGGCTTGGACCGAAGAAGACCTTCTGTCGGCTAAAACTGCGATTGAAGGAGGTATGTCCAAAAGGAAGGCCGCAAAACAATATAAAATTCCATTTACTTACCTTGAGAGATCGACTAAAAAATGAAAACATGAACAACCCAAGACTTGGTCGCAAGCTCGTTTTCACCCAACAGCAAGAAACTGAAATTGCTGAACAAATTAAGTTGATGGCTTCGCTATACTATGGACTTAATGTCGCAGATTTGCGTAAACTTCATTAAATTGAAAAAGGCTAATCGTATATACATAAGATTGATGCTAATTTGTGATTGTAGACTCTATTTTTATTGTATAAGGTTGATCTCAATAATATTTCGTATTTAAATGTATCTTACTTGTTATATTCGAAAAAAACATGTTAGAGCGTCATTACCCGGACCCTGAGCGGCATTACCCAATGCCAGGGGCAATGCCGCTCAAACGTGTTTTTTTTTAAATGTGTTCCTACTTCTAGTAAGTCAAAGATATGTGCCTATGTTGATAAATCGTTGATTACTCGATAATTAAAGACTTTGTTACTTTTGTTAATTTTGATTTATATTAAATAACTAGCGGCCCGTCCTCGCTTCGCTTCGGGTGCCATTATGAATAAAAAAATAAAATGAAATAATAAGACAAATCTACAGATTTAGTATCTATAATATTGCTAGAAATAGAAAATGATCACGAACATTAAATTCGCATCTTAACATGAATTGAGTCTTTTACAACTTGTGATCCTATTTATGATATTTCTATCTTAAAATATTCTAGTAGCTTCTGGTGCTTCGCCGGCCACTGCCGCGGCCGTTACAATGTTTGGAGATACTACAAATATTTCAGGGAAATAAAAACTATCCTATACTCTGTCCCAGGACTCAAATTGTGTTAAAACTTATTTCTCTAATTCGTTGGTTAAAACCAAATGAAAGCTACGTCAGTTCGACGGATACTGATTCCTTATACAAACTCTTAAATGCCTGGTTTCCTCTCTGAAAGGGCGGTTTCGGGGATAAAAGCTATTTTGTGTCCTTCCTGGTACTTAAACTAACATTTGTAGAAGTAAAAAAAAGCTTAATTGGCCTAACGAATATAGATAACTCATACAAACTTCACCCCTGTTCCCCTTCTAAAAGGGGATTTCAAAAATATAAAAAATTATCCTGTCCTATTTTGGTATACAAACTATCTTTATTATACTTACTAAATTTCAGGCCCAGCGGTATTAGAAATTTCAATACAACATTTGCCCCCACTTTTATAGGAGAAAAATGGCCCTCTTTTCCTCCTTCTAAGAGGGGAATATCTGAGATAAACACTATTTTACATCCTCTCCTGGTACTTAAATACCTTTATGCCAAATTTCAACTCTATCAGTTCAGCAAAAAGATAATAAAAATATATGTGTTTAGTAAGAAACGGTAGGCAAGGGGTGAACACAATAGATCCCAATGGGTCGATGTGTTGCTGACTTTGTCAGCCCCCTATATAAGATAAGATAAGATATGTGTTTAGGTATTAAAAATAACCTATAGGATAGGTATTCCAAATTTTATCATTCTAGGTTTCGTTTCTACTGTGATAATGATGAGTCAGTCAGATTACCCTACAGAGTTTAGTGTAGTCCCACATATTATGTTAGTTAGGTTGGAAAGTATCCACAATGCGCAAATCGAGCGTACGAAGCGAGAATGAGGCGATGCGCTTGAGCTTGGAAATCAAACAACTTTTTTATACCAAATTTCAGCTTAATATTCCCGTTCCCATAGGAATATTGGGATGAATAAACAATCCATTATCGTTTCTTGGTAGTCAAACTACTATTACACCAAATTTCAAACTATTCAGCTCAGCGGTTACATTTTCCATATTAGTCCCGTTTCCGTGGGAATTTTGGATTGAAAACTATCTTGTATTCTTTCTTGGTAGCCAAACTACCTTTGCATTAAATTGCAGCTTAATTGGCCACGTGGTTACAAATTTCTATATTATTCACGTTCCCGTGGGAATATTGGAATGAAAACTATTTGAACCCTTTCCTGATAGTCAAAATACCTTTATACTAAATTTCAGCGTTATAGGCTTAACGGTTACAGATTTCCATTTTGTTCCCGTTCCCATAGGTATTTTGGAATGAAAATGATTTTGAATCCATTCATGGTACTCAAACTACCTATATACCAAATTTTAGCTTAATAGGCCTAGTGTTTACAGATTTCCATTTTGTTCCCGATCCCGTAAGAATTTTGGAATGATAACTATCTTGAATCCATTCATGGTAGTCAAACTACCTTTACACCAAATTTCAGATTGATAGACTCAACGGTTACAGATTTTCATTTTATTCCCGTTCCCGTAGAAATTTCACAAAATCCCTTCTTATCGGTCGCCTACGTTACCTAAAAAACACGCTGTTCAAATTTCAGGTCAATCGGTCCAGCGGTTTTATCCCTGCGATGATAAGTTAGTTAGATTTCCACTTAAAATTTTGGCATAGACATAGATTGTTCCCGTTTCCGTAAGAATTTTGGGTTGAAAACTATCTTGTACTTTCTTGGTAGCCAAACTACCTTTGCATTTAGTTTCAGCTTAATCGGCCAAGCGGTTACAGATTTTCATATTATTCCCGTTCCCGTGAAGAACCGTTGTCAATCCTTTCCTGACAGTCAAACTACCTTCCAAATTTCAGCGCTATAGGCATTACCGCGATTTCCATTTTTTTCCGTTCCCGTAAGAATTTTAAAATGAAAACGATCATGAATCCATTCATGGTACCCCAACTACCTTTATACCAAATTTCAGCGTAATAGGCTAGAGGTTACAGATTTCCATTTTGTTCCCGTTCCCGTAAGAATTTTGGAATGAAAACTATCCTGAATCTTTTCATGGTAGTCAAACTACCATTATACCAAATTTCTGCTTGATAGACTCAACGCTGACAGATTTCCATTTTTTCCAGTTCCCGTTGGAATTTTGCAAAATCCGTTCTTATCGGTCGCTTACGTTACCTAAAAAACACGCTGTTTAAATTTCAGCTCAATCAGTCCAGCGGTTTTATCCCTGCGATGATGAATCAGTAGATTTCCACTTTAAATACATATTGGTATAGAGTATAGACATACTCGTAGATTGTTCCCGTTCCCGTGACATTTTGGGTTGAAAACTACCTTGAATCCAGTCATGGTAGTCAAACTACCTTTCAACTAAATTTCAACGTAATAGGCCTAGCGGTTACAGATTTTCAGTTTTGTTCCCGTTCCCGCAGGTATTTTGGAATGAAAACGATCTTGAATCCATTCATGAAAGTCAAACTACGTTTATGCCAAACTTCAGATTTATAGGTTTAGCGGTTACAAATATCCATTTTGTTCCCGTTCCCGCAAGAATTTTGGAATGAAAACTATCTTGAATCCATTCATGGTAGTCAGACTACCTTTATACAAAATTTCAGATTAATAGGCCTAGCGGTTACAAATTTCCATTTTGTTCCCGTTCCCGTAGGAATTTTGAAATAAAAACTATTTTGAATTTTTCCATGGTAGTAAAACTACCTTTACACCAAATTTCAGCTTTATAGACTCAACGGTTACAGATTTCCATTTTGTTCCCGTTCCTGTAGGAATTTCGCAAAATCCCTTCTTATTACCTGCCTACGTTACCTAAAGAACACGCTGTCCAAATTTCAGCTCAATCGGTCCAGCGGTTTTGTCCCTGCGATGATGAGTCAGTCAGTTTTCTATTTTATATAATAGTATAGATTAAAAAGATACACCATGTTTTCCTTAAGTGAACGCCATTCCCCCTCCTTACCCTAAAGGCCGTCAATAGAAAGATGACGCGGAACCGACGATGCTCTAGCTTAGCACTCATTCCTTATAATAATTTAGATATCTCTAGCAAAGAAGTTTATATTGAGTGTTTTAAGTATACTTCTTTCAATTTCTCACTCCTTTTCAAAAGGCCAGATCCTGAAAGTAGTCCCTATTGATACATAACCTATTGACGAGAAGGTTTCTTGAGAGCGTTTCTTATGACAACTAATAACATTTTTTTCAGGTTAAAATTGAGAGTTACTAATCACAATAATAAATGTAATGATTAGTCGTCTTCATTTTTGTCTTTATAAACTGTATTTTGCTTGATAACAAACCAAATCCGAGGCATATAGGACGTATACTTGAACCACGTACTTGACAAGCAATTGTCAATTTTCTGTTAGATTAAGAGTACGATTAGCAGAAGATAACCATCTCGTGGGCACTTATTTCCAGATTGACGACCATATAGGATCTGAAGTACAACATCAAGGCAAAAAATAAATAATGAAAACACTAAATAAGGCATACGGAGCATCCTATTGTAAAGATTTCCTCATATTGTGGTCGAAACGGAAAAATCGTAAGCAATCGCATATATTCCTTAATTTTATGGGTCTGAAATGTAGTAATATCATACCCACTTAAATTTTACGTGGTTTTTCAATAAATAAAATACAATTAATGAAGTCATTATTAGTTTTTAGCCGATCATGGAATTTTAGTTTTGGTCACAATACAGCACATGTAGTTTAACTTCGTCTCGAGCTTTATATAATCAAAAAGTCGTTTACACTGCAAAAAATACTATATTTCTTTCTAATAATATATTATAGTCATTAATACATATTACAAAAAATATTTAGTTGTGTAAATAATGGCCCAAGTGTCAATGAGAGGATGTACCAAAAACAAGTTGAAATTTGAGGGTACTTGCGGATTTTTTCAGAAATAAAACACGAATTTTATGAAGATTAATTTGCTTTCAAATTATAATATCGGATATCTACTATATCTAAAACTAGAAAAATAATGATATTTCATTGTTTCAATATCAGGAAAAAATTATGAAAAAATGAAAAAAATTTAAAACTTTACCGATCGGTAGAGCCCTGAAAATAATTTTTCAAAATTAAAAAAATTATATTTTCTTAATCTGCGTAAAATTACGCAACTTTCGAGAGGTATTGCGTTTTCAAAATCCAAAAAATACTTTTACGGGACACCCTAGGGTACCCCAACAGTACCAGTTATTGTACCGCCTGAGCGATGTGCAAACATTACTGTGCACAGGTAGGAGGGCACTGTAGCTAGTGAAATTACTGGGCTGAAGTCTTAACATCTTATGACTCTTGCTGTTCTACTGTCAATAAATTGCTTTTTATTTTATTTATTTATAATTTTGAAATTCTGGGTCGTACTGTATAATTATGGGCAGCGATATCTCTTGCCATCAGGAAAGCGTCTTGCTCGTCTTATTACTTCTTTGCATAAAAAGACTTAAAAATGCTCCACAAACTCAAAACTAACAAAGAAAACAATGTTTATAATTTCAAAAAACTATATTCTCTAATATACAATAAACGTACATAACAAACTTATTATATAACATTATTTACATAAAATGCATTATATTGTTGCATCGCGTACAAACTTAAAAGCTGACGGCAGACAGAGGCGGAACGGAGCGGTAAAGCGGTCACGATCTTCATTTTGTTCCTGTCCCTTTAGCATAGAAAGACATTGACCGGGGGTAGATTTCCTTTGCAGGAGGTCGACTAGGTGGGTACCCCAACAGTGCCAGTTATTCTACCGTCTGAGCAGTGATGTGCAAACATTGCTGTGCACAGGTAGGAGGGCACTGTAGCTAGTGAAATTACTGGGCTGAAGAGTGTTAACATCTTATGACTCTCAAGTAAGAAGCGTTGGCGCAGTGCACTGGGTAGCACTGTACTGATTATGGGCAGCGTTATCTCTTACCACCGGGAGAGCGTCTTGCTCGTCTTCTTACTTTGTTGTATAAAAAAAAATTGACATAAGACTAGCAACACCCGTTCCACTGTCAAGAGTAATTGACGTTTGTAAGAGCACAATGACATTGGGAGTAGCTCGCTTGGGGTAAGCGATTTGTTTCGACCTTCATAATCCGGACGGCGAAGATTTGGAACTCCCTACCCGCTTCAGTGTTTCCCGAAAATTACAACTTGGGTGTCTTCCAAGTCGAGGGTTAATAGGTATTTGCTAGGCCTGTGTGTAACAGCTTCGACCACGTCTTCACTTACCAACAGGTGAGACTAGTCAAACGCAGTCCTATTCTATATAAAAAAACAGCTAAAAATTGTATGCAATGACAGCGCGAGTAGCAAGAGTAGTGTCTTGATATTAGTTTAATCTTGACAGTGGGACGGGAGTTGCTAGTCTTATGTATTTCCATGCTAAAGGGGCTGCACGCATTTGCTTTATATGTGACAGCCCCTTTAGCATACTAAGACATTGACATAAGAGTTGCAACTTCTGTCACGTCCCACTGTCAAGAGTAAACTGCGGGATTATTCCGGACCAAAATCGCCTTCCTTTTTGCTTACGTCCACTGTCAAATTTAATGAATTTTAATCACTGTCAAATTATTATGGACATGTTTCATCTATTCTGAGGTACGGTATTATGTTCTGGGGTAATTCTACAGATAAACTTCGAGTATTTCGAGCGCAGAAACGATGTGTAAGGGCAATATTTGGTCTTAATCAAATAGACTCATGTAAAGAATATTTTAAGCAGCATTCCATTTTGACGCTGCCTTCCATTTACATAAGCGAGGTATCTGTCTTTGTAAAGAGCAACCCTGAACTATTTGATCCTTGGCCAGTAGGTAGTCGTCGGGAAGGTATGTTAAGACACGCAAGATCTAGAACTAAACTGCTGCGTACAAGTGTGTTTTGTATGGCACCAATTATCTATAATAAAATTCCTAAACATGTCCGTCTAATAACAGATATTAATATTTTTAGGAATGCTCTGAATAAATTACTGCTATCAAAAGTCTACTACGATATACAAGAGTTCATTAATGACAAATCATTATGACGTTTAATTTCACTTTGACATATTATATTATCCATTGACATTTATTTTATAGAGTAATTAGGTAAATAACTACTGTATGTGTGACATAATGATATTATAATCATAATTATTTTAATTTAGTTGCTGTCTTTGTAATCCAAATGTTTTATTTTAAATTTTTAATCTTAACTGTCAAATTACGAAATTTGCATGCCATAATATGGCAGATTATAGCTGAACATACTTTTGATGTATTTTACTATCTAGAACTTACCTATTCTCGCAAATAAAGATTTTTGTATTGTATTGTATTGAAATTTTGAAAAAAAATCTTGAAAATTCTTACGATACCAGTACAAAATCAAATGCAACTTCAATTTTTTTTTAATTTAGCATCTTTAGGTCGCCTCAAAGTGGCGTTTTAAAAATAAAAATGTGTTTTATAGGTTATTTTTGGTGACGTTTCGCTGCGCCGTCGTCTCATTTTTTGTGCAGGATCTAGGCCCTTACATTCCTCCATTCCAGAGTCCTTTTCACGAAAGAGGTCCCGCGGAATTTTGCGGAACTTAAATAATTTCTGGACTTCATATCCTAAATAATTTTTATTTGTTAGATAAAATAAATACTTAATCAATTAAGAAATTAAATAACAGAAATTATGAGGCGTTAAAAAGTTATAGATATGTTAACTTTTAAAATTTGCGATAGTGGCGCCCCGCCCCGCAAAAAGGACTCCTTTCGTGAAAAGCACTCTATTTCAATATGCTACTCTTGCTACTCGCGCTGTCATTGCATACAATTCGCAGATACTTCCAATGTCATTGTGCTCTTACAAACGTCAATTACACTTGACAGTGGGACGGGAGTTGCTAGTCTTATGTCAATGTCACGGTGTGCTCGGGCTGTAGGTTACGTACAAATATGATCATTACAAAAAAATCTGTCCCGCACCGCGACCGCTTACCCGCCTGTGTGGTGTCAGCTTAATGGTTTTAAGACGGTAAAATGGCTTGACAAAGATTTTGATCAACAATTTATCTATTTATTATAAGTTAGTCTATACCACGATCTCGATCTTAAGCGATGATGCTGACGTAGATGGTAGCAGACCTTACCTAGAAGGCGGGATAAATCCCTCCCCGGCTTCACTGAACAACGTGCCGGAACGCTTTCGTAACCGTTTACAATAAAAACTTGAGAGGTATCAAGGGACACCCGGATGGAACGAAGTTCGATTAATGAAAATATCTGGCTTGCTTTCTATAAGAGAGAGAGAGAGAGGGACAGAGAAACATGCGCACGCCGCACAGCTTACAATAGCTTACTATAGCAAAAAGTGTCGTGACAACTTTTCCTAAGAATTTTTTCCGTCTAGCCCCCATTCACAACGCGCGATAAGGACCATCGTTCCAATAATTATTTCCATTTTAGTTTTGTTCTATTTTCAGACTGTACCGTCCTTTCGGAAAGCACCTCTATAAGTTTAATACTAAAATCTTTATTAAGATTTTACCCCATTAACACTAAATATAAATATAATTAATATTAATAAGGGTTTTCTAAAAAAACATCCACTAGGAGGCACCACTGAGACTCAGGTCCGGATCTGTCAAAAATGTCAGATTATAACCTTTTTTTTTTACTCGACACTGGCAAAATGCACATGTTGCCATATTATTAAAAAGAAAAAAAAAATAACCTTTTTTGTCTTTATGCACGTGAACAAGAAGGTTTGATTTAAGAATTGTTTATTTTTAATTTATAACATTCATAGTTCATAGACAAACACCGAAAATAGAGTAGAGTGCTTTTCACGAAAGGAGTCCTTTTTGCGGAGCGCCACTATCACACATTTTAAAAGTTAAAACATCTATAACATTTTAACTCCTCATAATTTCTCATATTTAATTTCTTAATTAAATAGGTACTTATTTTATCTAACAAATAAAAATTATTTTGGATAAAAGTCCAGTAATAATCGTTAAAATTGAATTTAGTTTCGCTGAATTCCGCGGGACCCCTTTCGTGAAAAGCAGTGGCGGCGCTAGACCACGCGTGGACGTCGGCGAAATTAGGTTCGCGAGGCCCCCTTTTTTTCCAGTCAAGAAAACGTTAAGCGGCTTACTTTACTTCTGTTACTCTACTATAATCGGCTAGATTTTTATCAAACTAAGATTTTTTGTCTTACAATTTTGAAATAGATTTTTTTAAATTAAAAAAAAAATAATTTTTCAGTATGAATAATGTGCACTTAGCTTGCTCCGAGCAGCAAGGAAACAAAATATTCTTATTAATAAACGCGCGAGCAGCACTCTGCGAGCGCCGAGAAAATTTTTGATTTTTTAGTACGAATAATGTGCGCTTACCTTGCTCCGAGTAGCAAGGAATCTAAATATTCTTATTAGTAAACGCGCTAGCAAGGTAAAAGGTTTTCTTTTGATGCATTTTGATGAACGCCGCAAAGTAACTCACTACTCAAACTGCTAACTCACTTAACTCACGCAAGTGTTTAAAAAAGGAATAATAATTTTAAATAATTAAAAACTTTTGCGAGGGCCCCTCAAGCGCGAGGCCGTCGGCGGTCGCCGACGTCGCTGACGCCTAGCGCCGCCACTGGTGAAAAGGACTATCACAGATTGTGTTAGACCTACTGTCACAGTGGCGCCAACTAGCGGATTAAATTTTCGTGAAAACCGTCATTATAATTGATTTCCTCTAAGTAAAAAGTAATTACGTTAATTAAAAAATACTTGACAAATCGTTTGACCGTCCTACAAACCCTATATAATAACAAATTTAGAATCTACTGACTATTAGTTCCTAAGTTTGAACAACAGATGGCGTTACAAACATGCCCCAAAATATTGTCTCAATGTTCCGTAGTTTACAAAATATCTCATAAATAATAGTAAAATTCTTAGACAAATAATAGTTAATCTAAATAAATAAAATATCGTTTTTTTAGTAATAAGACTGCTGCTTGTACATTTATGAGTTACTAGTCGACCCGTGCGCACTTCGTATCGTCTCTAACACACATTTTTCATTGCTCTATATTATGCATGTATTATACATAGAAACCTTCGTATTGAATCACTCTATCTATTAATGAAAACCGTATCAAAATCTGTTGCGTAATTTTAAGATATATAAGCATACATAGATGACAGACAGACGCAAGAAGCAACTTAATATATTTTTTTTTTTTTTTTTTTTTTTTTTTTTTTTTTTTTTTTTTTTTTTTTTTTTTTTTTTTGTTTTTTTTTTTTACAGCGCCACCTAACCCCTATATAATTATAGTCGAATTTAATTTTCGAAAATGTTTCTTGGTACAAAGTTTAGATATTTTTTAAATATCTAAATCTGCCTTTTCTCGCCGGTAATACATATATTTGTTAAAATCGTTTTAATGATTAAATTTAACATTTTTTAAATTTAATTATCTCTTAACCATACATTAAACTTTCACTTTCTTAAATTAAGTTAAATTTAGGTTATTATACCGATTAAAACTATTTTTTTTAAATTATATAGTCATATTTTTTTAAAATAGAATATTAGTTTAATTGTTTTTTTTTATAAGCCAAGCATCTATCACATATTTTAGGTAAGGGTACGAAAGAAAAACATATTTAAGAGCGTATATATCAAGTGACGCTCTATCGCTCGCACTATTTGACAAATTTTGAAATATAAATTCATAGAATTAATTTATTGAAAATTCCTTAAGAACATCCCTCCATAATATTATTGCACACATTTTAAAAGTGTTTTCAGTTTGATATATTTAACCCTTAAATGGACAATGTTGTTTTTAAACAACATACTAAACATCACAGATAAAATTGTTCTTCTTTTAAGTTCTTTCTTTTAAGTTATTGTTGTGACGATACCTGGTACATTAAGCAATGAACTACACAGTAATTAATAAATCTTGAGGATGATCTTGAGGATATAATTGTTAATTGTGAAACAAAACGAAAATCGTGAAACAAAAATCGTCCATTTAAGGGGTCCATTTGAGGGGTAAATTAAATATTTTTTTTCTTCAAAAATTCTCATCATGCCATTTTTAAATATATCAAACTGAAAACACTTTTAAAATGTGTGCAATAATATTATGGAGGGCTGTTCTTAAGGAATTTTCAATAAATTAATTCTATGAATTTATATTTCAAAATTTGTCAAACAGTGCGAGCGAGAGGGCGTCACTCGATATATACGCTCTAAAGAAAGAATTTTTATGTACCCACTGAAAAGTAAAATCTAATTAAAACGAGTCAGTATAATTTATAGGTATTTTCACATTTTTATGTGTTACTAGTGTACCCGCGCGCACTTCGTAGAAAATGATCAGCGTCTCTACTATATTATGCATGTATTATACATATTATAAATATCTTTATTTGCGAACATAGGTTAGTCCAGTTGGTAAAAAAACTTTAACGACAAATCATTATAATATTTTCTTTTACATAATTTGTACTTATAATAATACATAATTTATTTGACATGAGATTGTATTGAATTGAGAATAATAATCTAATTGACATATGTATTAATGAATTATATTTGACATTTTGTATTATTAATTTTTAAACTAATTTTATTATGATTTTATAACAAGTATTTGCATGTCACTAAGGCAGAATATAGCTGACCACTACACTGTTTTTTTTTACCAACTAGACTAGCCTATATTCGTAAATAAAGATATTTGTATTTGTATTATACATATAAAATTTCCTCTTGAATCGCTCTATTGAAAAAAAAAACCGCATCAAAATCCGTTGCGGAGTTTTAATGATATACATAGACAGACAGAGGAAAGCAACTTTATTTTATACTATAGGTATATAAAGATAGGTTAGCTTTTCAACACGATTTCGCGTAATAAAATATTTTTGTTTTTTTTTTCAGTAGTTTCGGCGTAAAATGGTAATAAACCAAAGTAATATTTTTCCCTGATATAAGCAGGATTTTCAGTTTAAAATATAATCTGACGTTATAAACTAGCTGCCCCCAGCGGTTTTGCCTGCAGTACTTATGTAGCCTATGTGTTATTCCAGGGTCATAGCTATCTCTATACCAAATTTCAGCTCAATCGGTCCACCCGTTTAGGCGTGAAAGAGTAACAAACATCCTGACATCCATTCTTACAAACTTTCACGTTTAAAATATTGAGTAAGATTAAATAAAAAAATGGACTCGTATTTTTAATATTTAATAAACGGCAGAGTAATACTAATTTATAGATACGCTAATTTGTTGGATTTTTTCCCCTATTGCAACAAAAATAACACTTTTATATTTTCAAAAATATCTTTGGTATTTTATTATTAATTATTGAGCTTGGTTTAAAAACGGTTTCAAAATAAAAAATATACAAAAATTAATCACATAATATTGCTTTGTTATTGAGCTACAGTTTTATTTTAGCGCCAATTTTTTATATATTTTTGTTCATTAATATTTAGGTTAGCCCTTTTTTTAGTGACGCTCTCCCGCTCGCACTATTTGACTAATTTTGAAATTAGTCCAGTCAATGAGTGCCCAAAAAGGGTATGTGGATCGAAAAGTCGAAAGCAGAAAAACTAACTTAGGAACTTTGTTTGGACTAGTTAGGAGATAAACATACTAAAAGTCCCCACCCCTCCGAGGTGAGCCCGAGGGGGGGGAGGCCGAAGAAGGTCCCATTTTTAGGTTTTTTGCTTATATGTCAAAAACGGTGCGGTGTACGATATTTTGTTGTACTACATTATTAAACCTCATAAAATTTTCTACAACTTCAGCCTTAACACTTTTCATCTATCTCCAATCGTTGTCCAGCTATGAGCAATGAGCTTCCAAACATGGTCGATTTTGAAGACGCTTAAATTAGTTTTCCATACAAAGTCGGTAAAAAAATCTTACAAATAAAATTTGGCCAACTTCTGGTTGTCGTACCATAATTAAACTTTGCAAATGTCTAGAAATCTGATGACAGTTTAATAATCTGGTACCACTGAGCTGATCTGATGATGGAGCCAGGAGGGGTCTACTGAAACTCTTCAATGGCTATTAGTAAAACCGGCGAGTTTAGGCTCTTTACATTCGGATTGATGAGACGTAGGCACCTCCTGGTCCATTATCAGACCCTCGACAGCAAGTGTTATGAAAAAGTCTCATCGATTCGAATGTAATGTGCCCAAACTCGACGGGTTTACTAATAGCCATTGAAGAGTTTCATTAGACCCCTCCTGGCTCCATCATCAGATCAGCTCAGTGGTACCAGATTATTAAACTGTCATCAGATTTCTAGACATTTGCAAAGTTTAATTATGGTACGATAGCCAGAAGTTGGTCAAATTTTATTTGTAAGATTTTTTTACCGACTTTGTATGGAAAACTAATTTAAGCGTCTTCAAAATCGACCATGTTTGGAAGCTCATTGCTCATAGCTGGACAACGATTGGAGATAGATAAAAAGTGTCAAGGCCGAAGTTGTAGAAAATTTTATGAGGTTTAATAATGTAGTACAACAAAATATCGTACAACGCACAGTTTCTGACATATAAGCAAAAAACCTAAAAATGGGACCTTCTTCGGCCTCCCCTCCCTCGGGCTCACCTCGGAGGGGTGGGGACTTTTAGTATGTTTATCTCCTAACTAGTCCAAACAAAGTTACTAAGTTAGTTTTTCTGCTTTCGACTTTTCGATCCACATTTCTTCTTTTACTGGACTAAATATAAATTCATAGAATTAATTTATTGAAAATTCCTTAAGAACAGCCCTCCATTATATTATTGCACACATTTTAGAAGTGTTTCCAGTTTGATACATTTAAAAATGGCTTGAAAAGAATTTTTGAAAGAATTTTTTTTTTCAAAAATTCTTTTCATGCTCTTTTTAAAAATATCAAACTGGAAACACTTTTAATGCCTAAAATTTAATTATTGATGCAACTTTATTTACTAGCTTACGCTCGCGGTTTTGCCCGCGTGGCCATATCCTTACTTAAAGGAGGTCTACGTCATAAAACCTATCTGTATTCCAAATTTCAACCCAATCCGTCCAGTTTAGGCTGTGCGTTGATAGATCAGTCAGTCAATCAGTCACTCTTTCCTTTTATAAAATTAGACTATGTATTGATTACTTCTATGAATGCAACGAGGTATTTTTGGTTTTAATTTTTTTTTTTTCAAAATCTATTTTTTTTCCATTTCATTACAGGTTAGTATTTGACTACGATCTGGCTTAATCTTGAGCGATGACGGTAGGAGAATAAACTTAGAAGGCGGGATAAATCCCTGACTTCACTAAACATGCTCGAAAACGGTCAAAATGACCGCTTGGCGACACGGTTTTGTCCAATGAGTGGTAATTTGTATATAAACACTAAAAGGTATTTTTTATTTTTTATAATAAATAGGACAATCCTTGACCACGATCTCGCTTAATCTTGAGCGATAAAGGTAGCAGAATAAACTTAGAAGGCGGGATAAATCCCTCTCTGAGTTCACACGGTCACAATGACCGCTTGGCGACACGGTTTTGTCCAATGAGTGGTAATTTGTATATAAACACTAAAAGGTATTTTTTATAATAAATAGGACAATCTTGTACCACGATCTCGCTTAATCTTGAGCGATAACGGTCGCAGAATAAACTTAGAAGGCGGGATAAATACCTCCCTGAGTTCACACGGTCACAATGACCGCTTGGCGACACGGTTTTGTCCAATGAGTGGTAATTTGTATATAAACACTAAAAGGTATTTTTTATTTTTTATAATAAATAGGACAATCCTTGACCACGATCTCGCTTAATCTTGAGCGATAAAGGTAGCAGAATAAACTTAGAAGGCGGGATAAATCCCTCTCTGAGTTCACACGGTCACAATGACCGCTTGGCGACACGGTTTTGTCCAATGAGTGGTAATTTGTATATAAACACTAAAAGGTATTTTTTATTTTTTATAATAAATAGGACAATCCTTGACCACGATCTCGCTTAATCTTGAGCGATAAAGGTAGCAGAATAAACTTAGAAGGCGGGATAAATCCCTCTCTGAGTTCACACGGTCACAATGACCGCTTGGCGACACGGTTTTGTCCAATGAGTGGTAATTTGTATATAAACACTAAAAGGTATTTTTTATAATAAATAGGACAATCCTTGACCACGATCTCGCTTAATCTTGAGCGATAAAGGTAGCAGAATAAACTTAGAAGGCGGGATAAATCCCTCTCTGAGTTCACACGGTCACAATGACCGCTTGGCGACACGGTTTTGTCCAATGAGTGGTAATTTGTATATAAACACTAAAAGGTATTTTTTATTTTTTATAATAAATAGGACAATCCTTGACCACGATCTCGCTTAATCTTGAGCGATAAAGGTAGCAGAATAAACTTAGAAGGCGGGATAAATCCCTCTCTGAGTTCACACGGTCACAATGACCGCTTGGCGACACGGTTTTGTCCAGTGGTTGGTAACTAGCCTACTAACAGTGCAATGTTTATTCATTATTAGTTCAGTCTTCGGCCGCGATCTCGCGTGATGTTAAACGACGATGTAGCAGACTAAACCTAGAAGGCGGGATAAATCCCTTCCTTGCTTCACTGAACATTATTTTTTTATTCAATCTCATTGTCACAATAACTTGGTATGGTTTTGTCCAGTGGTAACTAGCCACGGCCGAAGCCTACCTTTAACAGGTATTTAAGTTAAAATGCTGGACGCAAATTGACGGATTACGCAAAGTAGTACATTGGGGAAAGGTAGCGTAGCCATCCACCGCTTTTCTGTTCTTCTTCTTGGTCTAATTTGTCTTCTTTTGCTGTTAATTCTTCTTTTTGTATCAATGGCGGTGCCTGAAAAAAAAAACCTTTATGAGATCAACAGCCTGAGTGAGCTTTTTTAAGCTTTTATTTCCTTTCACCTGTCTTGTCTGTCTGTAATCTTGCAAGTTTAATTTGATCCACTTCTCGGTTTCTGATTGAGCTGAAATTTGGCATGCATGTATAAATCGGATGACAATGCAATAATATTATGACATGGAGCTGATCTGATGATGGAGCTGGAAGGTGGTTAAGAACTCCGTAATTAAACGACGCAACCCCATCGAGTTTGGGCTCATTTGATTCGTCTTGACGAGTATTTTGGTAAAATTTAACTTGTTTAATATGAAGACGAGCAAGCCGCTCTCATGATGTTAAGAGATAACGCTGCCCATAATCAGTACAGTGCTGCACAGGATTTTACAATGATGTAAAATTCTAGGAGCACTGCACCAACGCTTCTTACTCAAGAGTCATAAGATGATAAGACTCTTTAGCCCAGTAATTTCACTAGCTACAGTGCCCTACCTGCACAGTAATGTTCACACATCACTGCTCAGGCGGTAGAATAACTGGCACTGTTGGGGTACCCACATAGTCGACCTCCTGCAAAGGAAGTCTACCCCCGGTAAAAATAAGTAGTATAAATAATCCCACCATTTTATCATTATTAACAGCTTTCTCCTCAGCGACTTTGTCTATGATTTTGACCTCGCTGACCTCTATGACCTTGACCTCTTTGACCTCGCTAGAGAGGTCAATGAAATGAAATGAAATGAAATGAAAAATGAAATGAAATGAAATGAAAAATGAAATGAAATGAAATGAATTTATTGACAGATGCTAATAATATCAATCGGTAGATGACGTCTTACATTTTAAACTACTTTATTATAAACTACATTTGGTTGTCTAGAAGAGATCGCAATTAGCGATAAGACCGCCAATTGTTATACTGTTTATTACAAATTGTAAGTTCTTGTAAGTTGTATAAATAAAGTGTTGTCTATCTATCTATCTACATTTATTATAGGTTTTACCTGTGTTAAACAAGAGTCTAAGCTACCGGCATGCCAAATTACAGTTTAATCGGTTCAGGCGTGAATAGAAAATAAACATTCACACTATTACATTTACAATAATAGTATAATAAGTAGTATCTCTTACCATTTTATCATTATTAACAGCTTTCTCCTCAACGACTTTGTCTATGACTTTGACCTCGCTGACCTCTATGACCTTGACCTCTTTGACCTCGCTAAGGTCACTCGGTGGGTTGTCCTCGGTTTGAGTCGATTGGTCGCGCGTTTCTGATTCGTTTTCGCTGTCCATTTCCGGCCCGGTTTTTGATGACTGGAAACAATAATTATAATAGATAGGCAACTCTTTATTGCAACAAAGACAAGTGAATTAAATTAAAAATTAAAAAAAACCCCCAACGCAATACGTAATTCACCATTTTTTGATGGCGGCCATCTTGGATTTTAAATTTTAAATAGTGGGCTGTATTCTACTCGTTAAGCCCTTTCATTTGATACCCATATTGAGGGGGTCGTGGAAGAAAAAAGTAATCCGCCATTTTGTAGCGGCGGCCATCTTGGACCGATTTTCACCAAACATGGCTAAGAACACTCTCGACTAACTCTACTTTCAAACAAAAAAAACTAAATCAAAATCCGTTCATCCGTTTGGACGCTACGATGCCACAGACAGACACATACACACACACACACACACACACACACACACACACACAGACAGACAGACAGACAGACACGTCAAACTTATAACACCCCGTCGTTTTTGCGTCGGGGGTTAAAAACAATGAACACTAAATAAGTATATTTCAGTTAAGCAATGTTACAATTGGCGGTCTTATCGCTAATAGCGATCTCTTCCAGACAACCAAGCAGGAAAGGAAAAATACAAGTTTTAGAATGACGGTGGCTATAAAGATATATAGGAAAACAGAGAAACATTATATTATAGATTACAATACATAGAGAATAATGGGACTAGAATATTAAGTGTATAATAAATATAGGTACTAAATAGGTAATTATGTATGTTTATAACCGACAACAGAGGTATTTTTTTTATGTGATGAAGTAGAAGACGAGCATAAATAAATAAATAAAAAAAAGGTAGCACTCCGGGAGTGCCGGCAGAAGTGAAAACTTCAATATTAACGTTGTGTTTAATTATAAGTATAAAAGTACCTACTATCATTTATGAGGTAGAATACAATGTTTATTTATTGCGCTATCGTACACAAATATGACAATTTATATGTTGTTATTTATAATATTATATCGTTATTCATACCTAGTCAGGTCATAAATTCTGTCACATGTTTAATATAAAATTATTGGAACAAGTTTATTTATTATGTAACCATTTATATACCAAAATGAACTTAACAAAACATAGATTCTTATGACAATAAAGTTTATTCAAAATGACCTCCGTGATTTTGAATACAGGCCTTCAATCTGCGCGGCCAGTCGTCTATCGCAGCACGAACGAGGTCCATGTCAATATCGGCTGCTGCCTTAATCAAGGATGTCTTGAGTGACTCCAAATTGGGATGAGGCTTTGAGCACGCCTTTTCCTCCAAGTGTTGCCATATCTTGTAATCTAACGGACTCAAATCTGGACTGGAGGAGGGCCAGTCTTCGTGCCGGATGAAGTCGATTTCACGCGCCGCCAGCCAGTCTTGTGTGCTCTTCGCTCTATGAGCTGGCGCCGAATCTTGTTGGAATACCCAGTGCCTGTTATTGAACATGGTATGAGAAACAGGTTCCACAAGGTTCGTCAGGACTGTATTTTGATACACAACTGCATTCGTTTTTACACCTTTCTCACAAAAATGTACCTCTGTTAAGCCCCAATAAGAAACTCCCAACCATACCATGAGCGAGGATGGAAAATGACCTCGTTGGACACGCGGAATACGGTTGCTCGCTTCTTCACTACTGTGTGCGTACACCTTATCATTTTGTTTGTTGTAGCTCTCTTCTACGGTAAAAATTTTATCATCCGAAAAAAGAAATTCTCGATATTTTTTTCTCGCGTACCGCTTCAACAAAGCGCGGCATCTCTTCAGTCTCAGGTCCATTAGACGAGCATTTAAACGATGTCCTGTTTTTCTTCGATATGCCCGAAGCCCTAAGTCTTCATTTAACACCCTTTTCACCGTGCTTCTGCTTAACCCCATCTGAAGGGCCAACAGTTTCTGCTTACGTTTGGGATTTCTTTGAATTCGCGCCTTCACAGCTTTTATCACTGCTGGAGTCCTAACAGACCGAGGGCGACCACTTCTTGACCTGTCATCTACACTAGAGTCTTCATTGTATCGTTTGATGGTACGATAAACGAATCTTTTGGTTATATTCAAATTTTTCAGTATGTCAAAAATTTGAATTGGCGCGTAACCGCAACGATGCAACGCAATAACTGCAACACGGTCTTCTTTAAGCGTCCACTCCATATTTAAAAATGAGTAAAATTCTAAAAAGTATACATTTTTATTTTCATGAACAATTCGAAATTCGAATTCAATAAACTTTTTTGTGGCCAGCATTCTAAAAGAAAAGTTTTTACTGTGTGACAATACTTATGACCTGACTAGGTATATTACATTAAATTTTATCTCTCAGAAAAATCAACTTCCATCCATAATTTCGACGACTTTTACACCATCAACAGAGCAGCACACTCAGGCACGGTAGAAAGAGTGGGAGATACTAGTTCCTCTCCCTTCTCCTCGATCTTACGCTTTTTCGATCAGCATCACGTGACCCTGACGCGAGTTTTAAAGTTTTTACCCATACAAAAAAAAGTGCTCAGCGCCGCTAAAGAAGTTTTCACTTCAAAAAAATGACGCTCTCCTGATGTTAAGAGATAACGCTTCCCATAATCAGTACAGTGCTACTTAGGATTTCACAATGATGTGAAATTCTAGAAGCACTGCACCAACGATTCTTACCCAAGAGTCATAAGATGATAAGACTCGTTAGCCCAGTAATCGTTAGCTACAGTGCCCTCCTACCTGTGCACAGTAATGTTTGTACATCGCTCAGGCGGTAGAATAACTGGCACTGTTGGGGAACCCACCTAGTCGACCGAGTGCAAAGGAAGTCTACGTCCGGTAAAAAAGTTAAAGTCCTAAGTGCGACTACATCAAGGTTTAGACTGTTAAACCTAGGTCTAGCCGACCGCAGTACTTCTTAATTGCTCGTCTTCGTACTTCTTCATATAAAAATAGGTATGAAAAGTGAATAAAATTAAAAAAAATTAAAAACCCCCAACGCAATCTTGCCATCTTGGATTTGAAATTTGTTATAATGCGTTGTATTCTACTAGTTAAGCCCTTTCATTTGATACCTATATTGAGGGGGTCGTGGAAGAAAAATGTAATCCGCCATTTTGTAGCGGCGGCCATCTTGGACCGATTTCCATCAAACATGGCTAAGAACACTCGACTAACTCTACTTTCAAACAAAAAAAACTAAATCAAAATCCGTTCATCCGTTCGGGAGCTACGATGCCACAGACAGACACACACACACGTCAAACTTATAACACCCCGTCGTTTTTGCGTCGGGGGTTAAAAAATAAATATTTTTTAAATTGAATTTTGAATTTGAACCATACCTCCATATCCTCTTCTTTGACGAGATCTGTCTTGTCCTCATCTTCTTGTTCCGTATGAGAAACCTTTTCAGGATGGAACGGTGTGAAATCTGGTGTATCCTGGAACACAATAAATATTTGACGACCTCTGTGGCGCGGTGGGCTAATACCCGCCTGCAACGCAGAAGGTTGCGGGTTCGATTCCCGCAATAGGACAAATGTTTGTGTAAACCACAGGTATTTGTTTCTGGTCTGGGTGGTTCAATATCTATTATAAGTATGTATTTACGAAAGAAAAGTATATAAGTTAAGTATTATATCCGTTATCCTAACCACCATCATACAAGCATTAAGTTGCTTAGTTTGGGGTTAGGTGGCGCTGTGTGAAACGTCCTGAAATATTTATTTATTTATATGTATTTTATTTATTGTTAGTAAGAAATGTGCAGTGGCACGCCTCTATTGCTGAGATCGCCTTTGAGGTCATTCTCTTTTGAAGCGGTGGTGGCCAAGGAGTTACGTGGTGTAGATGTTATTTTGGAACACCGAGTTCGAGTCCCGGCCATTATATTATGCGGTTTTCCACTCGCTATACTGGTGGCACGCTTTCGTCGGGCTTGGTGGGGTTATACTCAGAAGTTACCCTACATACACTGTCAGAGTGAAATCACAATTTATAGGTTGTGTGCCCAACCTACGCCTATGCCTATGTTGCAGTTTAAGGTCGCTGAGATTACTACACCTGCAACATGACCTAACGACTGCCTCCTACATATCTTATAGGAAACAGCCGGGACACACAGCTTTACGTGCCTTCCGAAATACGGTAGCGTCCTAGGCGAACTTTTTGTCACACACTGAGGTTTGAACCCAGGGTCTCCGGATTAAAAGCCGGACGTGTGACCACTGGGCCACGGACGCTACAAATGGATATGAACGTATTGCCAAGCGGTCATTTTGACCGTGTTTCGGCTGAAATGTCCGATGATGATGATGTCAATCCGATTTTTGTATAGCAATTAGCAGCTTTATCCTTAGTAACTTCGTCTTGACCTCAGTGACCTTACCTTGACCTCAGTGACCTTGAGGTCACTCATTTTATTAGTAACTAGTATTTGTTTAATATCTCACCATATTTACGACCAAAAGCTCCATTCTCATTGACCTACTACACTACAGTAGATTTTGATCGCACGTTTCGCAGTCTTCTTCACCTCCAAAAAAGCTCCATTCTAAGTGACTCCATCGACCTCATTGCCACTGACCTGTTGATGTAGCCTCCTATACTCGGTATAGTCCCGTGCCGCGACCCTCATCCGTGCCAAGTAAGCCGGCGCGGCGCGTCCGGTCGCCCAGGCCGCCACTCCGCTGGGCAAACCGCCTACTGCTGGCTCGTCGTAGTATGTTAGCACGAATTCCATGCCGACCTGGAAGGAATACGTAGCTGTACTACAGGTTTTCTCGAAAACCTATTTCAGGTACCAGTCCCACACATAACAGGTTATCTACTTACATAGGCGGATTTAGGGGAGGAGGGGGGCAGGGGGCCAAGCCCCCCCGAAGCATTGTAGAGTTACGAATTTCGCACATATTTCATGGTAAAGATTATATTTTTTTTCTCGGCGCTTGCAGCAAGCTGCTCGCGCACTTATTGTTAAGGATGTTTAAACTTTCTAACTGCTCAGAGCGAGCTAACCACACACTTTTCGTAGTAAAAATTATAATATTTTTGTCTTTCTGGTATCCAGTATCTATATGTGGTAGATATCAGCATATGACTCCAATACTCAATTCTAGTTTTAATAATTCTCTCTATATTTATGGCGTATAATAAAGTTTTTTTTAATTATACATAAGTTAACCTTTGACCATGATCTCGCTTGATGTTAAGCGACGATGCGGTCGTATATGGTAGCAGCCTAAACCTAGAAGGCGGGATAAATGCTTCTCTAATATATCGTACCTTATCAGCCCCTCGTGTGGTGGATATAAGCATATGACTCCAATATTCAGTGACGCGGATGGCGCGGCTAGTTGGGGCGGCGCATTCGTGCGCGCACGATTTTGATACTCGTACTATCACGTATACTTTGTTCTTATTGCCAACTGAACAAATTACCTTCCCGTGTAGTAGACATCGCGCATGAATGGATTAACGAGATTCCCACTGTATCTATCTACTGATCTACTCGTATTGGTATACTATGACTCCAATTTACCCTACCAAGTGGGTATTTGGTATAAATTTTAGTGTTTATTGTGTTTTCTGTCAAATTTCGGGGTTTATGGTATCCAATATCTACAGTTTGGTGGATATCAGCATATGACTCCAATATTCAATTCTAGTTTTAATAATTCTCTCTATATTTATGACGTATAATAAAGTTGTAATTATACATTGGTTAACCTTTGACCATGATCTCGCGTGATGTTAAGCAACGATCTGGCCGTAGATGGGAGCAGACTAAACCTAGAAGGCGGGATAAATGCTTCTCTAATATATCGTACCTTATCAGCCCCCCATGTGGTGGATATCAGCATATGACTCCAATATTCAGTGACGCGGATGGCGCGGCTAGTTGGGGCGGCGCATTCGTGCGCGCACGATTTTGATACTCGTACTATCACGTATACTTTGTTCTTATTGCCAACTGAACAAATCACCTTCCCGTATAGTAGACATCGCGCATGAATGGATTAACGAGATTCCCACTGTCCCTATCTACTGGTATTGGTATACTATGACTCCAATTTACCCTACATAGTGGGTATTTGCTAGCAATAGTATTTATTGTGTTTTCTGCCAAATTTCTGTTTATGGTATCCAATATCAATAGTGTGGTGGATATCAGCATATGCCTCCAATATTCAATCATAGTTTTAATTATTCTCTCTATATTTGTGGCGTATAAAAGTTGTTTTTTTTAAATAGATGAAGTAGATGGTATCAGACTAAACCTAGAAGGCGGGATAAATGCCTCTCTAATATATCATACCTTATCAGCCCCTCGTGTGGTGGATATAAGCATATGACTCCAATATTCAGTGACGCGGATGGCGCGGCTAGTTGGGGCGGCGCATTCGTGCGCGCACGACTTTGATACTCGTACTATCACGTATACTTTGTTCTTATTGCCAACTGAACAAATCACCTTCCCGTGTAGTAGACATCGCGCATGAATGGATTAACGAGATTCCCACTGTCTCTATCTACTGATCTACTCGTATTGGTATACTATGACTCCAATTTACCCTACCAAGTGGGTATTTGGTATAAATTTTAGTGTTTATTGTGATTTCTGCCAAATTTCTGTTTATGGTATCCAATATCAATAGTGTGGTGGATATCAGCATATGACTCCAATATTCAATTCTAGTTTAATAATCCTCTCTATATTTATGGCGTATAATAAAGTTGTATTTTTTAAAATTATACATAGATAAAGTTTCACCATGATCTTGCGTGACGTTAGGCGAAGATGCAGCCGTAGATGGTAGCAGCCTAAACCTAGAAGGCGGGAAAAATGCTTCTCTAATATATCGTACCTTATCAGCCCCCCGTGTGGTGGATATCAGCATATGACTCCAATATTCAGTGACGCGGATGGCGCGGCTAGTTGGGGCGGCGGATGCGTGTGCGCATGACTTTGATACTATCACGTATACTTTGTTCTTGCCGTCTGATGATTGGGGTTGTTCGCTGAAATGAAAGAAAATGAAATCGTACTAAATGCAGTTACTCAAATTACTATGGATTTTATGAAGCAAGGATAATGGTTTGGGAACAAAACTTAACGCAAAATGCATTTAAGTTTGGTCATACGTCCGGCTTTTAATACGGAGACCCTGGGTTCAAATCTCAGTGTTTGGCAAAAAGTTCGCCTGGACGCTACCGTGTTTCGGAAGGCACGTAAAACTGTGGGTCCCGGCTGTTTCCTATAAGATATGTAGGAAGCAATCGTTAGGTCATGTTGCAGGCCCTGTAGTAATCTCGGCGACCTGAAACTGCAACATATAGGTTGGCCACACAACCTATAAATTGTGATTTGACTCTGACAGTGTAAGTAGGGTAACCTGTTCTGTTGGAGTAGAAACTCCAATAACCTATATATTACCGGGTTTGCCTGGTGCCGGGGGTAGACTTGCAGGTCAGCCGTGGGTGGCCAGCCTTAAAATAGTCCCCCACCATCGATATGGTGGACGGGGGATCGATACGGGACGATTCCCGTGTTAGCAGTAAAAGCCTGCTAAGGGAATATACCAGGAGATGGGCAGCAGCCTCTTCCGGATTCTTACCTAAAGCAAAAACTGCACGTGCCAACCCGCTTGCCAAGCGTGGCGCGTATGGCAATAACCCCCTTTAGAATGACGAGCAACATATATACCAGGCCCCCCGTCCCCCTGGACGCAGGTCGGTTCCAACCGGTACATATGAAAGTCCACAGGGGAGGCCTATGTTCAGCAGTGGACGTCCTACAGCTGAGATGATGATGAAATAAATAATAATTACCTGTAAGCCTCAAGCGATTTTCTCTTCGCATTAGAATGCACACTTGGCCTCTCAGTGACAGAAGCAGGTAAAGTGTCAGTGAACGTGTGTCCCCCCTCCCGCGGCGCAGGAGTGCTCGTGTCCGGGAACAAGTCGGGTGATGTTATCATCGCTACATCGTACTCTTTGTGACGACGGACGAACACGTAGTCGCGGTTTGCGAATAGACGCTGGAAATTATAAATACTCTTAGTTGTAGTATAAATAAACGCTGCCCTAACCCTAAAACTACTTTTTACCTACTTTTTTACCTTATTGACTGATTTTTAATTACCAATATTATATTAAGAAAATAATATCAACAGTTTAGTTGTGCATGCTGTGGCACCCTATAAATGCAGGAACACACTTATATGATCTCATAGTCTTAAGTATGTAAATCTATGTGTATTCTGTGTTGGGTGTCCTAATTATAAAAATAAAAAAACCACCGGAAACCCTGTAAAGGTTGTCTATACCTATAATAAAAATGTAAAAGGTCAAATTCTGTTGCTATTCATCAATTATTATAATAGGTCAGCCTTTGACCACGATTTCGGGTCATGTTAAGCGACGATGCAGTCGTAGATGGTAGCAAACTAAACCTAGAATGCGGGATAAATCGCTCCCTGGTATGTAAGTAGTATTAATTTATTTTTGACCCCCGACAAAAGGACCAGGTGTTATAAGTTTGACGTGTCTGTCTGTTACATCGTAGCTCCCGAAACGACGCTGACGCTAGACGCTGGTAATAATAAAAATCTCAAAATTCTACTATATAGGAGCATTAACCAATGTGAATATCAATAAGATTGACAATATAACGATAACAATTCTTAAAACTATCGCGAGTGTTCTAACTAAAACAACAAAAACGCCACAATTCACGTCTAATATTTTCTGGTGCTTCGCCGGCTGCTACCGCAGCACGCTCGCTTCGCTCGCTCGACTCGCACGTTGTAATCACTGTTCAGACCTTTTTTTTTTGACCCAGGAAAAATGCGTTACGCATCATCACCCCACGCCGGGAGGTGCGGGGCGGTATGTGGGACTCCCCGCCAGAGATGGGAGCGGCGGGGATACCCACTAAAAACCTGTGGGTGTTCCTGCGGGACGACATAATGCCGGGGCAACGGGTACGACGAAGCACTCATCCGCGGCATCACTGTTCAAACCTTTTTTTTTTTTTTTTTTGAAGTGAAAACTTCTTTAGCGGCGCTGAGCACTTTTTTGTATGGGTAAAAACTTTCAAACTCGCGTCAGGGTCACGTGATGCTGATCGAAAAAGCGTAAGATCGAGGGGAAGGGAGAGGAACTAGTATCTCCCACTCTTTCTACCGTGCCTGAGTGTGCTGCTCTGTTTAGGCGGCACAGGGGGCTTAGACAAGCGCGCGCCCGATATTTTTTTTTATATTTTATTTTTATATTTTATATTTTTTTTATTAGACAATTAAATAGGTTCGAATCAAAACTGTTTGTTTCTTACTTAAGTTATCATAAACCAATTGTATCAGTTGTAAAAATTTGCGATGATGATTCTGATAATAACGATGGTGTAAAAGTCGTCGAAATTATGGATGGAAGTTGATTTTTCTGAGAGATAAAATTGGTTATATATAAATAACGATATAATATTATAAATAATAACATATAAATTGTCATATTTGTGTACGATAGCGCAATAAATAAACATTGTATTCTACCTCATAAATGATAGTATTTTTATACTTATAATTAAACACAACGTTAATATTGAAGTTTTCACTTCTGCCGGCACTCCCGGAGTGCTACCTTTTTTTTTTTTTTTATCCCAGGAAAAATGCGTTACGCATCATCACCCCACGCCGGGGGGCGCGGGGCGGTATGTGGGACTCCCCCGCCAGAGATGGGAGCGGCGGGGATACCCACTAAAAAACCTGGGGGTGTCCTGCGGGACGCCATAATGCCGGGGCAACGGGTACGCCGAAGCATTCATCCGCTGCCCCGACGGCGTTTGGTCCTCACTGATAGGAGGACCCCTCCGCGGTGGGGTGAAGAGGAGTTTCACCCCACCCTCTCAAGGGGCGCGCGGAAACACCGCGTGCGCCACCTCGTGGGTCTGTGCTTGCGGCGACGAGTACCCCCGTACTCGCCGCCTAGACCCAGGTTATGGGGGCTGGAGAAAGGCGTGGAAGATACGCCTCCGACGCCCCCTTCTCCGGGCACGCATCGGGAGGTCGGTGGTGACCTCCCGTTCGCGTTCCGCGATCTCCTTCTGCGAGATGACACTCTCGCAGAACGAAACCGCGGCCTGCCACGACTCCTCGCTCGCAACCATGGCTCTCACCATGGTTGCCAGCGGGAGTTCGCCCCCCATAACAGCGACGAGGATACGACGCTCACTGACCCAAGCTGGGCACTCCTCCAGTGTGTGCTGCGCCGTATCCACGTCGCTACCACAGTGGTGGCAAGCAGGGGTCGATTCCCTGCCGGCTACGTGGTGCAAGTACTTTCCGAAGCATCCGTGCCCGGAAAGCACCTGCACGAGCCGAAAGGTCAAGGACCCGTGCTCTCTGTCCGTCCACTGCTGGAGTAGTGGACGGACTGCCACCACTGTCCAGCTGCCTGCTCGAGGGTGGGCCAGACGCGTACTCCACCTCTCGAGCAGTGCCTCCTTGGCTTCCTCCTTCCACCTCTCTACCTCCCTGGGAGACGCGGTGAGCCCGCGGAGGCGGAGCGCGGCGCGCCACTCGTAGCGCGCCGCATACAGCTCCGCCTCCAGGTCCCAGGGGGGAGTCACTGTTCAAACCTAACCTAACCAACTGATGTCGGTCTGCCCTGAACTTAGTAATAAAAACAAGTTTTTTTTACAAACATTTTGTTCACACCTAACTTTAACCGAGTGCGGTCGGCTACACCTAGGTTTAATCGGCTAAACCTAGGTGTTACCTATGCACAATAGTCTGACAAATAAATGCTTTTGATTTGATTTGGAATGGTAGAAAATGTTCTAGTAGAAACGGTAAAAAAAGTTTAAAGACTACTTACCGGCCATAACACCTCCCAATGCAGCACCATTTGATCAGCAACTCCGTTTGCGTTCCTTTCGACCACAGACAAAGATGCCACGGCAGAGTCCCACGCTTTCCTATACGCGCCGTCCACTTGGACCGCGGCGAAGTCTTGCGCTTGGACGTCGTTGTATTTGCCGTATACTGGAAACAACGGAACTAAATGTGAGTATACGAAAATGAGGCTAACTACAACAAACGGTTCCAACAGTGCCAGTTATTCTACCGCCTGAGCAGTAATGTGCAAACATTACTGTGCTTCGATAAGAGGGCACTGTAGCTAGAGAAATTACTGGGCTAAAGAGTCTTAACATCTTATGACTCTTGAGTAAGAAGCGTTGGTGCAGTGCACCTAGAATTGCACATCATTGTGAAATTCTGGGTAGCACTGTATTGATTATGGACAGCGTTATCTCTTAACATTAGGAGAGCGTCTTGCTCGTCTTTTTACTTCTCCGCATAAAAAAAACGTCTGTAGAGGCTGTGGCGAGGGTACAGAAACCATGGAGCACATTTTATGTGAATGCGACGTACTGGCTACGAAACGCATGAGCCTCCTTGGGACAGCGTACCCCAAACAGGAGGAGTACAGGTTTCTTCCTCTTAGTGGGATCACCACTCTAATTAACCACTTCTTCGAAGAGTAAGAAACGGTAGGCAAGGGGTGAACACAATAGATCCCAATGGGTCGATGTGTTGCTGACTTTGTCAGCGCCCTATATAAGTAGGATATGATAAGAGTATATGAAAAAAGTTAAATGAGAGTAATTTAAAATTTAAATAAGCCAAGCGCTAGTCGCTCGAAGCTCAAAGTCGCCCAGCGTGCTATGGAAAGGGCTATGCTCGGGGTTTCTCTACGAGATCGAATCAGAAATGAAAAAATCCGTAGACGAACTAAAGTCACCGACATAGCCCGGCGGATTAGCAAGCTGAAGTGGCAATGGGCAGGCCACATAGCGCGTAGAGCGGATGGCCGATGGGGTCGAAAAGTGCTCGAGTGGAGACCACGGACTAGCAAACGAAGCGTAGGACGTCCACCCACAAGGTGGACAGACGACACGACCTTATAAAGGTCGCCGGAAGACGCTGGATGCAGGTCGCTTTCAACCGGTACATATGGAAGTCCAAAGGGGAGGCCTATGTTCAGCAGTGGACGTCCAATGGCTGAGATGATGATGATGATGAAGCGCTAGTCGAGCTACGCACAATGTAGGCTTCCGTAGTACTGGCAAATCGAATATTAACAGCCGTAAATTTCATCAACGATATCTTTAAAACTAATAAAGATATCTTTAGTTCTTCTAACCGCTTTTTTCAGGAAAGTTCATAGTTAAAACCACATTCTTGATTTTTTCAGATTTTTAAAGCTAGTGGTTCAGATTTTAGAGGGGGGTACGCTCAAAATAATTAAACTTGAATATCTTTCAAACGGAACGCTAAATTGATTATGTGACGGACGGACAGACAAAGCGAAACTATAAGGCTTCCTTGTTGACTACGGAAGCCTAAAAATGGCATTTATTCAGTCATCAGACATTTAGGTACCTATGTTTTAATCGTACAGTCAACTACAAAGTGATGTATCCATGTTAGGCTTACAAAATGAAGTAAATTTTCATTTGCCACAATGAACTACCCTTGGTTCGTGACATTTCTAGTAGCAATCAAACTTTATATTATCATCGACTCGTTTAATATGCAACAATGATGTATCCCACTACTTTTCCTTAGGTGATACATAATAATAGCATTTAAAATGAATCGAATATAGTATAAGATTTGGTGGATACTGAAAATGTCACGAAGGGTAAATAATTTTTGCATACTAAAAGTTCCTTCATTTTGTAAGACTAACATGGATACATCTCTTTGTAGTTGACTGTACAACAGTTTCAGCGTGAAGAGGTAGAAAACACTCATCTCAATCATTAGTGAGATAAAATGCAGCAAAAAATGTGCGATAACAGATAAATATGCGACAAGCGTAACATATAAGTAGATAATATTGTGGTCAGTAATGGCGGAAAATAACATTGACCTTGGTGTACAGATTGTAGGCCAAGAGCTGTCTGTAATAAATATTGGAACGAAGTTCCTTATCGCGCGTTGTGAAAGGGGGCTAGACGGAAAAAATTCTTAGGAAAAGTTGTCACGACACTTTTTGCTATAGTAAGCTATTGTAAGCTGTGCGGCGTGCGCATGTTTCTCTGTCTGTCTCTCTCTCTCTCTTATAGAAAGCAAGCCAGATATTTTCATTAATCGAAAGGAACTTCGTTCCATCCGGGTGTCCCTTGACACCTCTCAAGTTTTTTTTAATCATTCATATAGGTACCTGTCGCACCGAAGGCGAGAAAACGAGTAACTATCTGCGATATTTTCGCTCAAGAAACGTACAAAAGATATAACATTCTGTGTAAACAAAAGAGATGCATATACAAATAGTTGATCAGAATCTCAGTTTTATTGTTATCCCAATTCACTATTCTATGAACTGGTTCATTATGACATACAAATATGATCTTTTATTTTATTACCTTTTGAAGTATTTTTACAAGCTTTATACATGTCTGTTGTCTGTCTGTCTGTCTGTAATCAAATCTTGCAAGTTTGATTTGACCCACTTCCCGGTTTCCCATTGAGCTGAAAATTTGCATGCATGTGTAAATCGGATGACAATGCAATATTATTATGACATGGAGCTGATCTGATGATGGAGCTGGAAGGTGGCTATAGGAACTCTGTCATTAAACAACGCAACCCTATCGAGTTTGGGCTCATTTGATTCGTCTTGACGAGTACTATATGATGCAAGATGGAAATGATAATTAAAGCTTGTTTTTAAAAAGTATTTTTAAAATTTGCTTGAAATTTTGCATGCATATATAAATCGAATAACAATGCAATATTATGACATGGAGCTGGAAGGTGACCATAGGAACTACGTAATTAAACGACCCAACCCCATCGAGTTTGGGCTCATTTGATTCGTCTTGACGAGTACTTTGGTGCTAGATAGTAATAATAATAAAATAATGTTTTTTTTTAAAGTTTTTTTAAACTTGTTAACCCTCGACCCTCGTAAAAAGGGCGAAAGTATGAATATCACTTGTGTGTTCACGCCAAAAAAGGTCATCTCAAAATTCATTTGTTCAAATAGGCTACATCATCATCTTCCTGCCCTTATCCCACACTAGGTAGGGTCGGCACAACACGTTTTTCTCCTCCATTCTACTCTATCATCTGTCAAATCTTCATCCACTCCCTTTGCACGCATATCGTCTTTCACACAGTTCATCCAAACCTTTTTTGGGCGCCCCCTTCCCGAATTACCACCAATGACCATATTCATAGACTTTTTGGTCACGTGGTTTTCCTCCCTTTTTTGTCCTTGTTTTTTGTTCAAATAGGCTACAATTGAGCTTTTTTGCAAGTCTAATTATATTGATCTGTAGCTTAGACCCCGGAATATATAATAACTGTCTCCTCGACTATAAACATAACACAAATCAACATGAATTACTAATACATATGTGTACAGAACATTGTATCTTATCATATTAACTCATGATTAGATCATAGGTCAGGTAAGAGATAATGTATATAGAAATTGGGTGGAGTTGGTCTTTTGGCTTTCAAAAAATATAATTTGTATGTATGGAGGTATTGTTGGACTGGCGACATTTACGTGGGCAAAAGGGAAAACTACATTTTTTAGGGATTCGTACGTCTAGAGTGAAAATAAGCCCAAACTCGATGGGGTTGCGTCGTTTAATTACGAAGTTCTTGGCCACCTTCCTGCACCATCATCAGATCAGCTCCATGTCATAATAATATTGCATTGTCATACGATTTAAACAAAATCCAAAAAAATCCAATCCAATTGCATGCCAAATTTCAGCTCAATCAGAAATCGGGAAATGGATCAAATTAAACTTCCCAAATTTGATTACAGACAGACAGACAACAGACAGATGAAAGTAAATAAAAGCTTGTAAAAATGGAACCTTAACCGTCTGTTGTCTGCAGGCCCGGATTTAGCCAAAATGCCGCCCTGGGCAGTGAGAAAATGCCGCCCCCTCCGCCGAAATATTATTTATTGGCGCGGGGGGGTGGGGGCGCGGGGGGGTGTGTCATCTTTTTTTTTTGTTTATTTTATTGTGCTTTTTATTTATTTTATAAGTAATTATAAATATTTATAAATGTATTTAAGGTGCGCGATTAGCTCGCATTTCTCGTTTCGAAATTTGCCGCCCCCAGTTAAGTTAATTTGCCGCCCCCTGAAAAATTTCCGCCCTGGGCACTCGCCCCGAATGCCCTTAGTGTAAATCCAGGGCTGCCTGTCTGTTTGTAATCAAATGACAACTTACTCAAAACAATACTTATGAAATTAGCTGAAAATATAAAAACGCAATCATATTTGTACTAAAATCACTAAAAATACTGAAATAAAAATAGCAACGATGAATAAATGAATTAATGAAGTAATAAATTACAAATGTTTGTAAATCTTGCAAATTTAATTTTGACCCTACCTGTTGCGGATCGACGAGCCTTGTAAATAAATATTCCTTCCTTTTTGTACCTGTGTAAACTCCCGTAGCTTTAGTCGCAATTATTGCACATATTATGTATAGATTTCGTGTTTTATAGCTTAAGTACTTTAATTTTACAAACTTGATTACGAGTAGTTATGTAAACTCTTTATTTTTGAAGTGAAAACTTCTTTAGCGGCGCTGAGCACTTTTTTTGTATGGGTAAAAACTTTCAAACTCGCGTCAGGGTCACGTGATGCTGATCGAAAAAGCGTAAGATCGAGGGGAAGGGAGAGGAACTAGTATCTCCCACTCTTTCTACCGTGCCTGAGTGTGCTGCTCTGTTTAGGCGGCACAGGGGGCTTAGACAAGCGCGCGCCCGATATTTTTTTTTTATATTTATATTTTTATATTTTATATTTTTTTTATTAGACAATTAAATAGGTTCGAATCAAAACTGTTTGTTTCTTACTTAAGTTATCATAAACCAATTGTATCAGTTGTAAAAATTTGCGATGATGATTCTGATAATAACGATGGTGTAAAAGTCGTCGAAATTATGGATGGAAGTTGATTTTTCTGAGAGATAAAATTTAATGTTATATACAACGAATTAGGGAAATAATAGAAGTCGAACACAGCTCAAAAAGTGATTCAACGCAAAGTACAACTATATGGGCGGGGCGTAAAAAGTACAACTCACCCGCCGCTCAGTCACACAACGCGCTCAGCGACAGATGCACGCATCGTTTTATTTTTAAAAATATCCAAAATAATATAGTTAACGGACAAAAATGACCTCTTGTGTGGTAAATTGGTGTAAAAATGGAAAGAAGGCAGTAAAAAGCAGGAAAAACTTATCACAGCTAACAAACATTATTTTAAACCAAATTATATAATTTCGATTTTAGTTGACATAAAATACATAAAAATATAGGGTAAACTAGGCATGGCTGAAACAATTTTATTTTTGTCGTTCATTGCATTCGCATTCGATTAGGTAACGTTATATTTATTTTGTTTACTAGCTAAACCCACGGCTTCACCCCCGCTACAAAAATGTTATTTTTGTACAATAAATAAGAGCATTTGTTTTTGAATTAAATCAATAATGACTTTTATAAAAGTCTGAAGAAAGAAAGAAAAAACCTCTAAAGTGAAGAATTCACCTGACCCGGCCCCCCCGGCTCGGCCTGATTCGACCTGATTCTGGCATCGCACTTTTATCACCGCACGAGCCGACACCGATCGAAAGCCCAGGTTTATACGACTAATGTCCAATTATGAAAAATGACAAATATTATAGACGTTCAATCATACAAATGCCTATTCGGAAAATAGTTCACTCATAAAAATGTCAAATCGTAAAAAGGTCCAATTTGAAAATTGTCCATTCTAAAACGTCCATTCGTAAAAATGTCCAATAAAGTTTTATTTTATCCGTGGTTCTATCAATAGCTAATCCCGTAGTCCTATAAAAAGTGTCACGTAGTGAACAATCTCTATTTCCAATGCAATGACAGCTGTCAAACTTGAAATGTCAATATCTCGAAAAATACTCGTCTTAGGCTGATGCTGTCATAGAAGAAATTAAAGGTCTTGGAGAGATCTTCATTTCAGATGACAGCTGTCAAACTTGAAACGTCAATATCTCGGAAAATATTCGTCTTAGGCTGATGCTGTCATAGAAGAAATTAAAGGTCTTGGAGAGATTGTCATTTCAGATGACAGCTGTCAAACTTAAAATGTCAATATCTCGGAAAATACTCGTCTTAGGCTGATGCTGTCATAGAAGAAATTAAAGGTCTTGGAGAGAACTTCATTTCAGATGACAGCTGTCAAACTTGAAATGTCAATATCTCGGAAAATACTCGTCTTAGGCTGATGCTGTCATAGAAGAAATTAAAGGTCTTGGAGAGATTGTCATTTCAGATGACAGCTGTCAAACTTGAAACGTCAATATCTCGAAAAATACTCGTCCTAAGCAGACGTTGTCATAGAAGAAATGAAAAAACTTTGAAGATCTTCCAGATTTTGATATTTCAAGTTTGACAGCTGTCATCTGAAAGGTAGATCTTCCTAAGACCTTTCATTTCTTCTATGACAGCGTCAGAAATAAACCAATTCGTGTTGGACATTATTCTTAATTGGAGATATTTCATTTTGGACCAAATTCATGTTGGAAATTATTCGTGTTGGACATTTTTCCTAGTTGGACGTAAGCCATGTTGGACCAAATTAGTGTTTGACCAAATTAGTATTGGACATTAATACTAGTTGGACAATTTGGATTTTGGACATTTGTCGTACAAACCGATAAAACTTATTCCATATCCTTTTTGGGGATTCTAACTACCTCTGTACCAAATTTGGCAAATTTGCCATTACCTTGTCGAACGCATGGTTGATGAGATATTCGTTTTGTTTCAAGCATACCAAGGTTACCCTAGTCTGACATAAAATAATATATTTGAGTTACCCGTATGGCAATACCGAATTTAACTATAAACAATTTTGATACTTTAATTATTTTTAAAAAAATCGCTACTGTACTTGGTCACTGACCTCTGTTTGATCAGATAAGTAGCTCTGGCGCGAAAAAGTAACACACATGCTTCACATAAAACAGACATGCGTCTAATAATGATACTTTTATAAAATGATAATAAAAGACGATGTGTTATATGACACAAATATAATATTAAAAATACATAAAATAAAGTAATAAATCGTTTATATAGGGTAATCCAATTCTTTATTTTTTGCGGTGGGGTGGTCTTTTCGATGTCTCGTAGGCGGGCATTTTCCTTTATTTTTAATACTTTCCAAAACAAATTTTCTGACTGATGATTTCGATTCGCCTAGAAAATACAAAATAAATAAGATTAATATCATCTTTTAAAAGTAAAAAAGGCGTACCAGTATGGTAACAGTAAAATAGGTGCCACGAATATAATGTTAAAAGAAATTCCCAAATAAAGCAATTGTATTTGTACTTGTACGTAGGGACATCTTATAGACATTAAAACAAAATAAAAATGCCAAGTGCAAGTCGGACTCGTTTGAATTGAACTCTTTCTTGAAACATCTCATATATACAAAAACAAACGGAAAAAAGCACTTTGTTGTTTGGGAGCCCCTTTTTTATTTTATTCTATTTTTAGTATTGCAACAAAAATACATCCGTGAAAATTTCAACCTTCTAACTATCACGGTTCGTGAGATGACAGACAGACAGACGAACGGACAGCGAAGTCTTAGTTATATGGTCTCGTTTTCCCCTATGGGTACGGAACCCTAAAACACAATTTTTCATACACATAATATCATCATTAAACTTGGACAATATGAAAAGTATCAAAAATTTTCAGTCATACTATAATGTATTTTATGACTTTAGTTGTAAACAAATATATAACACAAAATAGTTATTTATGGACAAAATAACGATTATTTTACGTTTTCAATGATAAGATTCAATGAGCTTGATGATGTACTGTTAATCTAACTTAAACGTACCTGAGATATACGCTGTTCTCTTAGAAACACTTAGTTAAAGCAGCAACCACTTTTCTATTTGCAACTGCTGTATACGCCGTATATATACATTTTGTAATTCATTTGGCAAGCATCGCCACGGATTATTTTATTCATTTTCATCAACATTATTGTGAAAAATCTTCGAAATAACTTATTAATCACTAAAAATACGAACAACACATGTTGTTTACTTTTTTTTTGTCAAATTTGACAGAAGTAGTTTGAAAGAAATAGGTAGAATGTTGCCATTTTTATTTTAGTTTTTCTTATTAAATTTGTACTCCTTCGTTTTGTCCATCCCGTTTGCACATGTTAATTGAATATTTCTGTTTCACTCAACACTATCCGACTAAGTAAAATGACACCCCAAATGAATGAATGGGCGAGTTCATGTACAGAAAATAAATTTAGCATGGTTATGCCTTATCAATGTCCGTGTGTCGCGTGAGTATTATAATTTAGTGGTGTGAGTTTGGGACCACGTTTTTGCAGAAAAAGTAAGGGAGTTACAGGGAGTTGGTTATATATAAATAACGATATAATATTATAAATAACAACATATAAATTGTCATATTTGTGTACGATAGCGCAATAAATAAACATTGTATTCTACCTCATAAATGATAGTATTTTTATACTTATAATTAAACACAACGTTAATATTGAAGTTTTCACTTCTGCCGGCACTCCCGGAGTGCTACCTTTTTTTTTTTGTTAATTTGATTTGTTGTTATGTAAAATTTGTCATGGTTTATTTACTTCTTGAATACGCGTAAATAAACTTATTGTAAACGAATATTTGTACTTGAATGAGAATATGTAATCGCCAAATTGCTAGAGAAAGACAGCAATATGTTAGAGCGAGACAAGTACATATAAAAACCGCGCGATCGCGCATTTTTGCCATGTTTTTACTTATTGTAGATTATGTAAAAGAATAAGTAAAGATTATGTAATACATGGTAATAGATAATGTCGTAAGCTAGATTTTAAGATTATGTAGATAAAAATCGAGCTATGTATGATAAAGTTATAGTCGAAAATGTGCCGGGCCCATAGTGAAAATTAGAGAAAGTTTTGCGAAATTTGTGTAAAAAATTAGGTGCTCTCTATCCGGTAAGGGTAGGGAGTGCCTAAGGTGCCCGGCCAAAAATAATGTTACTCTTCGTGGCTCGTCTAGCGCGTCGACTGTTCGACCGCGCTGATAACGGGCCGCACCCCCACCTATACAACATCGCTCCACTACACGCCAGACCACCTGAGGAGCCACAGCGGCGCCCACTGCCGCGCGACTTACTCTCCTCCAGGGAGAGCGACGCAGCAGCATAGGTCCACCGTAGGAGAGCCGCCGTGAGGCGCCCGGAAACGGCAGTCGACTCCGGCGGCCACCAGTTACCTGAGGGTAGATGCCCTCAGCGCCGATGCCTGGGTGAAGAGGTCCACCTCGGGACCCACCCCCCTACCACCCCCCAAGGGAGGTTGGAAGAACAACACGAGCTAATGTTACGCTCTACGACTTCGCTTGAATTGTATATTGTATTATATATACACCTAAGAAGAAAAAGAAATACAGTCCACTATTATTGAAGAACCGAAGTTTGATTACGACCCCCACACTACCTTATTATTACTTTTTTCCTTGAATTTGTTTTTTTATTTGACTAGTTACCTTTATAAGCGAACAGTCCCTGGCCAGGTTTATACTCCTTCCTCCAGATGATGACATCCTCTGCCTCCATGTAAGGTTCCCAGCCTTCTTCTGAGGGTCCGGGCGGCTTGGCCTCTTTGCAACTGTAAATATAAACAATGATTGAAGAGCCGATCATGAATTTATTTCTGTGGTGGGACCAAATTGATTTTTTGATTTTCAAAGTTCTTTATTGTCATAAATATTACAAAAATACAACACAGCGATAATACTGGGCTATATTAACATAAGGTATTGTTGGTTTATCAGGCTACAGTCGCCTCTCAAAACAGTTGGCACCAACAAGTGGTTAATTTTTAAGCTGTTCTCTTTAAATCATAATTACGTATTTGCAATAAACATATTTTCTCAGTTTTGAGTGCGAATAGCTTTGCTATATCTACTACGCTTATAACATGATATTAATATAATGGGCAAAATTAATAAAAGTCAATAACATTGAATTTTTATAACAGTAAGTAGTAGTAAGTAGTCAGTAGTAAATAAATAAATAAATATATTTCAGGACATTTCACACAGCGCCACCTAACCCCAAACTAAGCAACTTAATGCTTGGTTTATGGTGGTTAGGATAACGGATATAATACTTATATATACTTTTCTTTTGTAGTATAACCCGCGCGCACTTCGTAGCGCCTAACAAGAAATTGTCAGTGTTTCTCTACTGTACTATGCATGTATTATACCAGGGGGGTCACATCATCGTGGCCACCTGTGAGACAAAAAACAGCTTCCGGATTTACATTATTTTCTGAAAATACGCGATATATTGATATTTTATGTCATAAACTAGTTGAATAACATTGTATTGTCTCAAATAAATTTTAAATTTTGGAAAATAATAAAATACATAGTTATTATTGTCACAGTGAAGCAGTTTGACAGAGTTTGACAAACAACATAAACCGGCCACGCTGAAAGGGATGGAAAAAAATAGGTTCTCCTTTTTCTTCACACAGAATTTTCCCTATTGCCATCACACTCACACATAAAATGGCTACTTCTAGTTGTATTACTTCTGTGTATTATACATATAAACCTTCCTCTTGAATCACTCTATTTATTAAAAAAACCGCATCAAAATTCCGTAGCATGGTTTTAAAGATCTTGGCATACATTAGGACATACAGTGACACGGTTTGTTAAAAAACGTTTGCCTGGGTTGCTCATGTGTGTGGTCTTCATAAATTTCTTTAAAAAAAAATTTTTGTATTTTCCACGATCAGTCGTTGACTATAAGCAGATGTGTTGGGTGGTTATGTCATTTGCCGCAAGGACTCATTAGTCCCTCTTCCTTCTGGTAGTAGGTTGTCAAAGATATGTCTTCTTTTCAACCGCTTTGTTATCTACGGGCGGTCTATTGACGCCCTAGCCAGTGGGTTCGAGTGGGTTTTCAGGCGTTTACAGTAGCGGCCTCCTAGCATCCTTATCTCCTCTTCCACCGTAGGGACCTCCAGGTAATCGTGTAATTCTTGGGTTTTTATGTACCATGGGGAATTTGTAATGGCGCGGAGTATTTTATTTTGTGCCCTTTGTATAATTTGACGATTAGATTTGGAAGGCTGTTTCTTTAAGTGTCCTCTTAGTTTTGTGTATGAGTTCATTACATAAAGGTTTTCAATATGATTGACATCGTACTGTCCGCTTGTAAGTTTCAATAAAGTCACCTCATTGTCTGCGTAGCAAATATTATATGTGGTAAATTTATACAATGTACTTACGGACAATATTTGACTCCGGGATGTTGTTTATCTATGACGAGACGTTTGCTACAGTTTTCACAATAAAGGGTCTTCTTTGCAAGCTCCTTGATTCTTTCTAGCTCCAAGAGAAGATTCTAGAATAGAAAAGAATTATTATTTTTTATGCTAAGAAGTAAGAAAATGAGCAAGACACTCCCCTAATGATAAGAGATAACGCTGTCCATAATCAGTACAATGACACCCAGGATTTCAAATTTTATGTGCACTGCACCAACGCTCATTACTCAAGAGTAAAAAGATATTGAGACTCATCATAGTAATTTCACTAGCTGGGCACTAAATATTCTTTCTTGTGTTTCAAATTATCACACATCTAAATATATAAAAGGAAAGAGTGACTGATTGACTGATATATCAATGCACAGCCCAAACTACTGAACAGATTCGGTTGGAATTTGGTATAAAGATAGGTTTCATGACGAAGACCTCTGCTAAGAAAGGATTTGCCACATAGGCAAAGCCGTAAGCATAAGCTAGTCTTACTAATATTATAAACGTGCAAGTTTGTAAGAACGGATGTCTGAATGTATGTTTGTTACTCTTTCACGCCCAAACGGGTGGACCAATTGAGCTGAAATTTGGTATACAGATAGCTTAGACCCTGGAATAACACATAGGCTGCAGTACAGCAGGTAAAACCGCTGGGTGCAGCTGGTCAAAAATAGTTATGAATGCAAAACTAACTTCAAATAAGAGAAAAATCATCAGTTTTATGGCATGAAGCTATATCTTATAGACAACCTTAATAATGTATTAAATCTACCAGCAGGGCTATTCACTCATCGATTAGGGAACCGAACCGAATACCGAATTGTCAAAAATGTATGAAATGACGTGACATGACATGTCAAGTTGTATCTATATAATACGTCATTTCATACTTTTATGACAATTCGGTAGTCGGTTTGGTTCTTTCACGGATAAGTGAATAACCCTGCTGATTAGCTTAACTTTATCTGCAATAAAAATCAGTCAAGGCCCAAGGCATTTCCAAAGGCGTTTGATAAGCAACTCAGTTACATGAGATTTTAGTAATATACCTATTAGATAAAGAAAACTATGTGTTTTTTTAGAGTCTAAGCTATCAACCTATTTTTTTTTTCTTAATCACAGCTGTATGGGTAATGGTTACTGTTTCACACCTATATGGCTAGACCGAATGAGCTGAAATTTGGTATGTAGGTAGCTTAAAACCTAGAATAACACACAGATTTTTCAACGGGTAAATCCACTAGGCATAGGATATTTTTCCTTTAAAAACAATGCACTCCTGGATGCAACTAGTGACAGTAAGAAAAGGATAGCAGTATACAAAAGACGCAAAGTACGAAAGAGACTATAAATTATTGACGCTCTAATCATTTCATCCTAATAAATTACCTGACCTTGCCAGTAACATCAGATAAACATTTTTTTTTAAACAAAGAAAATGCAAGCGTACCTCTAAATCTTCATCAGGTATACTTCTACTGCAGCTCGGTGGCTTAGAAGACTTCTTAGGCTCATCGGCATTTACTTTCAAAGCCGTCGCAGATAATAATAAAGTCCGCGGACGCATAAAAGTTTGCCTGAACGAATATATCACTTCTCTCACTCCTCTATCCTTTTTATACCTCTTCACGACATTAGCGATGTTAACACCACGGGTCCAAGCATTCCAAAGCCTATTTACACCCAAATCTCTCAAGATATATCGCACCGAATTCATTTTGATAAAATCCCGACGATTCTTAAACAGTGTCGCCCAGAACCCTTCTACGCCGCATCCTTTGGATGTAAAACGAGCGTTTATGAAACAGCGGAACTGTACATTATTGTTTAATGTAGATTTTTTGAATAAAATTTGCTTATATCTACTACATAACATCTCGTGAGTGCAGTGTTGCCAGTGCCCTATCTTCAAAAGTAACGGAGACAGGTTCGAAAAGTAACGCATTTACAATAAAAGTAACGCATTAAAAAAAAAATAAAAAAAAATAAACATTTTTAAATCAATTTATATAAAATGTAATATATTACTCAATTTAAATATGGTACTTATACTTTTTTATTCATAGATTTCAGTAGGTAATAATATTATTTCCTCATGTTTGAACTGGCATAATAAGTATTTAATGACTCGGCGAGTCGTTGGTCCTATGGCTCGTCCACATACACCGGCCAATGATTTGCCGAGTATGTGTTTTGTCTATGGATTTGTGTGTGTGTTTTGTGTGTTTACCGGAAAAAATCGTAAATATCCGAAGACATTCGTTTATAGACAAAAAACTGTTCATCCATATGAACAGTTTTTTGTCTATAAACGAATGTCTTCGGATATTTACGATTTTTTCCGGTAAATTTCTGGTATACATTTTGGGCTCCATAGCTGACGACTTTAATTATATTTTGAATATTAAACAATCATGGACCATTTGAAGCCATTTTGTGTGAATAATTACTTAAAACTAGTTAATTTTCTTTATTTTTTTATTTATATAATCTATGCCCCAAGTGCATATATATAATCTATGCGCTCGGGCAAACGTTGGGCCAACGACTCGCAGAGTCATTGACCGGCATATGTGGACGAGCCATGACACTGACATATTATTTTATTTTTTTTAATTTTTGTTTTCCGTTTCGATTGCGTTCCGATTCACTAAGTTATTATTTTATATTCTTCCATTGTTAGTTCATTTAAAAAAATCATTACCCCAAAAAGTAACGCAAAAGTAACATTTTAGGACAAGTAACGTAAAAGTAACGCAAAGGGTCAAAAAGTAACGCAAAATGTTACAAAAGTAACGCACTGGCAACGCTGCGTGAGTGATTGCGAAATTATAACCTCAAAAACTGAAATTGGATCGATTTGACATTATTTTGACATTTGAGTTCTTCAGAATGACAGCTAGTGCTGCCCAATATTTAAGTGCAACAAAATCGTAAAATCGACTAAACTTACATAAATTTTAGGCGATTATTTACACAGCACTAGTGACACATATCGTCAATGTTGCCATTTAAATATTTTTACCTGGCAACACAAGTTTCTCCAAAATTAGGGATGGTAATTTAAAAAATTATCGATTCCTATATAATCGATTTATGAAGACCGATATATTTCGTGTATTCACCAGTTTTAAGCACGAGACCATATTAACTTTGCGAATCTTGTAAAATTATGTCGTGTGCTTAATTTTTAGATTGTAGGTACTTAGGTTCCATCAAGGACTACTATCTCTCAATCAATAATTAACATATTATTACAATATTTTATACAAGGTACTCTTTAACTTGTTTTAGTGTTTGTTGTATGTGTGATAATTTATTGTGGATTTTAAAAAAAACCAACGGAAGTGCCAACGTTACCCAACAGACAGTGCCTAAATCGTCTGCAACAGACGCAAAGGCCGATGATGATGTTGATGAATTGGTAAAATATGCTATTCTTACGGAGTTACAATTTTGGTTCGGGAATAAGTCTTATACCTATTTAAATATGAAATGAATTACCCAATTACAAAAATTTCAAAAAACATTATAGAAAAAATATTATTTTTGTTTTATGAGCGAGTACCTACCTATTTTATAAAATATTTGTCAAAATTTTAGATGAAGTAAAGGAAACGATATTTTTAATTAATTAAACGGTTTTATTTAGCTTACTCTGTTTGTTTTATTCTTTTTTCTTGGGTCAAATTTAGTAATTGAAATTTCACCCTCTTCCTGTTAACCAATTGATCTGAAATTTGGTATGTGCCTTTGGTTCTGGTGACAATATAATGATGTATATTCAATATTATTGTAAATCTAAGATGGCCGCCGCTACAAAATGGCGGATAACGTATTTTTTTTAATCCCATTAATATGGATATCAAATGAAAGGGCTTGATAAGTAGAATACAGTGCACTATACAAAATTAAAATCCAAGATGGCCGCCGCTACAAAATGGCGGATAACTATTTTTTTTTCAAACCCATCAATATGGGTATCAAATAAAAGGGCTTGACAAGTAGAATACATTGTACTAAAAAGCCTAAAAATAAAAAAGGTAAAAAAAATATTTTAAGTTAAACGGTTTTATTGTAAACATGTACTAAAAGCTAAAAAATAAAATCGTGAGGCACGTCAAATATCTTAAATCTCTTGAACATTTTCACTGATATTGTAGATATTTGACGTGCCTCACGATTTTATTTCTTAGCTTTTAGTACATGTTTACAATAAAACCGTTTAACTTAAAATATTTTTTTTACCTTTTTTATTTTATTTATTGTGCATTTAAAAGTATTTTGTCACTAGCGTAAAAGAATATGCATATCTTTGAAACCGATTGTGTATCGATTCGAATAACAAGTTGTATTTTACTAACGTCGCCTATCCCTATTATAATTTCTTTTTCATCGACGGACGGTGGCGTTCGTTCGATAGTTTGTTCAACGTCATCTTTTTATCCCTGTTATGTCCGATTTCTGTGTTCCACATGCTTAGGGGTAACCGAATAAAGAAGAAATCCAAGAATCCTCGCACTAGAAGAAAAGTAACAGCAAGGGCCGACGTAAATGTGAACTAGAAAGTGTGCGGACAAAGTCGCGAGTGGTTTCACGTCCGGTTCTATCTGGATTCGAGCAGTTATAACTGCATCTCGGACCCCTTTCCTTTGTATTGTTTTAATTAATAGTTCGGTGGTGTGTTTACAAGACTTTATATTAGTTAATTATAATCGTTGTAGTTAATTTTCTTGGTGATAAGTTCGTGTAAATCGTTTCAAAATGTCCGAAGAGTCGTCAGCAGATCGCAATGTCGAAATATGGAAGATCAAAAAGTTGATAAAGAGCTTGGAAATGGCTAGAGGGTGAGTTATTTGTGATGATTTATCAAGTTTTGGCGTGATTTAGTGTTGCAGTGTGGTTATGTATTGTTAAGCCATATGATTGGTGTGAATTTGATGCCAACGGGGCCGCGTCAATGATTAAGCATGCGCCTGTGAATGCATCAGATTCATAACCTCAAGACACGCAGTGTTTGGCGATTGCGCAGAAAAATGGCAGTATTTGACGCCAATAGTCATTAAAATGAAAAAATCTGTAAAGGTTAGGGCGCGACATAATGTTTCGTGATATGGAAACCTAGCAACGGTGCGAAGGCCGTTCTCACGTTAATATCCTACTTATAAAGTAATATTCACGTTTATTACCTCTCTAAAATATTTTTTTATATAATGAAGTAAGACAAGTTCCTGTTAAGAGAATGCTGCCCATATTACTAAACCAATTATTAGGATTATAATATGTTTACATGGTAATATGTTGCACGCGCACAGTTGCAATTGTCCACTAATTCAAAATGTAGAACAGCAAAGATATCTTGGCTTGCTTATTGATAGTAAAATGAATTGGGGGCCACATAACGAGGAGGTCTGTTGTAAGCTTCGTCAATTCTTGGCGAATTTAATTATTTTAAACAATTGCATTCCATTTAAGGTTAAACTGATGTTGTACAAGTCCTTAGCAGAATCATACATCCAGTACGGGTTAAGTAGCTATGGTCGCACTTATAGTACTTATTTAAATAATATCTTTAATATTCAACGTCGAATCCTTCGCTCTTTAGTGTCATCTAATATCAAACAACAAATTTATGATGATGATTATGGTCTTTTTAATTATTGTAAAATTTTACCAGTAGAAATTCAAGTCCAATATCTATTACTTAAAGAAAACTTTTTTAAAGAACAATACAGAGACGAAATAAAATGTGATCAACCTGTACGAACGCGCTCGGCTAGGAATCGGCCGGAGTTTCGCACGATGACCGGTTGTAACAATACTTACGGTGAGCGTACGACTGCTTACCTGGTTCCTAGATTAATTAATAATTTACCTCCGGAATTACGTACTATAGAAAATGTTCGACCGAATAATATTAAGCATAAGTTAAAATCCCATTTTTTAAACAGTATGGTAGATGTCGTAGATGTATAAACATTTTACACAAACCTCATTGGTTTTATAAATGTTGTTTATTTTATTTGTTTTAAATGTATGTTCAGATGATAAATAAATGAAAAAAAAAAAAAAAATAATAATTATTGGGGTTTAAACTCCAACAGAACAGGTTACCCTACTTACACTGTCAGAGTCAAATCACAGATAGGTTTTGCGGCCAACCTATATATTGCAGTTATGAAATTCTGCTTACACTAAAAATAACACAAATTTCTTGCATTTGATACCATAATATGGTTATAACTAATTATTTATGTGTAAAATTCTAAAAAGATATTGATATTTTCCTCAAATAAAAACAAAATTGGCATCAGTAAATACATTTGAGACTTGAGTCACTATTGAGCAAAATATTCCTTTGTTTATGTATGACTCAACATTTTATGCAAAACAATGATATGGGCTGGAAAAAACCATTTGGGAAACTTGGACTGAAACTACTTGATTACTATTATAACCAAATGTGTGTAAAAATGGATGTATGTTTGTTACTCTTTCACACCTAAACAGGTGGACTGATTGAGATGAAATTTGGTATAGAGCTTAGACCCTGGAATAACACATAAGCCTATTTTTCTATTACAAAATTCTGTTTAGTTTTGTCCATTGACTCAAAGAAAAAAAAATCTGCTTATTGTCTGGCGACTGATTGCCAATAGAAAATTAAAAGGAAAAAAGAAGTTTTTTTTTAATATTAAGAACGGCAAGCAAGCAGTCGGCCCACCTGATGTTAAGTGGTTACCGACACCTATGGACCCCTTCAACACCAGAGGCGTTAATGGAGCGTTGCCGGCCCTGTTAGACTTTATAAATACCCCTTTTGAAGTTTTGTCCTTTTCCACCTGGAAAAAATCTGGCTCAGTTCCTGCCGAGGAAGGTATAACTTATTCTGTTTGAAATAATAGTGCAGTGTAGGAAGTCACAGTTTATTGACACAAAACCTTGAAATGTACAAATTGATTTATAACGAGACGAGTTTACTATACATCATTGCCCTTATCTAAATTAGCAAGGTAGATCTAATGAAATGAAGCTAAGACATTATTTCCATGAGTTACATATAGCTAGATGTATGAATAATAGAGTCATAATACATTCCTTTAAGGATGCACTTTTATCTGAGCCAAATGTGCCATACAAATTATTTTTAGTATTTTAAGACGGAGGACCGAGTTGAGTGGCGTGCCATGGGGGAGGCCCATGTCCAGCAGTGGACGAACACAGGCTGATGATGATGTGATGATGATGATTCTATATATGAAATCTCATGAAACCTTGCACACACCATTCCCGTAGCGTCCGTGGCCCAGTGGTCATACGTCTGACTTGTAAGCCGGAGGTCCTGGGTTCAAATCTCAGTGTGGCAAAGATTTTCGTCTGGACGCTACCGTGTTTCGGAAGGCACGTAAAGCTGTGTGGTCCCGGCTGTTTCCTATAAGATATGTAGGAGACAGTCGTTAGGTCATGTTGCAGGTGTAGTAATCTCGGCGACCTGAAACTGCAACATATAGGTTGGCCACACAACCTATAAAATTGTGATTTGACTCTGACAGTGTAATTAGGGAAACCTGTTCTGTTGGAGTATAAACACCAATTATTATTATTATTTATTTATTATTCCCAGCATCCAATTATCCGATTATGTGGTGTGTCAGGTTTCTAAAGTCAGTGAAGAATCACAATGTCAGAGTTCCTATCGCCATTGGAGAGGCCTGTGTTTTAAATTATCTATACGTAGGAGTGTTGTGGTGACCTATATTTAGGAGAAAATCCCTAAGTTACGATGCCTTAGAGGTACAGTACATCATGAACTAAAAGTGCAACATATAGGATAACCACACTATTTATCTTTTGACTCTGACAAAATGGCCTAAAAAATGCCATATCCAAATTATAACAACAGTATGCCCTGATTAAACTTACACTTGCTTATGTTGAGTATAAAATCCTCCTCCTCAAACCATTTAAATATCATTACACAGTTTAAAACAAAGTTGCTTCCCACGTCTGTCTGTCCTAATGTATGCATAGATCTTTAAAACTACGCAACAGGTTTTGATGAGTTTTTTTATAAATAGAGTGATTCTAGAGGAAGGTCACTGATCATTTTCTGTTACGCGCTACGAAGTGCGCACAGGTCGACTAGTTTCTCAACTTTATTAACCCTAATCTTCCAACAGGAACGGCACCTCAATGATATCCCTCATCATCCCGCCCAAGGATCAGATATCCCGAGTGTCCAAGATGTTGGCCGATGAATTTGGTACAGCTTCCAACATCAAGTCCAGAGTTAACCGACTGTCTGTGCTCGGTGCCATTACGTCTGTACAGCACCGACTCAAGCTTTACACTAAAGGTGAGTAATTATTTAGGTTAGGTTAGAATTCTGGTGCATCGCCGACTGCTGCCGCGGCACCATTCAGTAAGCCTTTGACCACTTTCACGTGATTTTAAGCGACGATGTGGCCGTAGATGGTAGTAGAAACTAAACTAAACCGTAATAGACATAGTAACAATTCTTAATGTAAAAAGCATTGTTCTATCAAAACCTGTCTTTTTCTCTATTATCTGTTCTAAATAATGACGAACTAAAAAAAAAAATTAACCCGCCTTCTAGGTTTAGTCTGCTGCCTTCTACGGCCACATCGTTGCTTAACATCACGCGAGATTGTGGTCAAAGCTCACTTTTAATGAATAATAATAATTGGGATTTATACTCCACCAGCAAAAGCTCGCAAATCAAAGCTGTCTCTTGACAATAAAACTCTTCTATACAAATCCCTTCTAAAACCGATATGGTCCTACGGTGCCGAACTCTGGGGTACAGCATCTAACTCAAACCTAGAAATTATACAAAGATTCCAATCAAAGACGTTACGCATGATAGCAAACGCACCGTTTTACGTCAACAATAACTTGCTGCATCGTGACCTTTCGGTTCCAACCGTCAAAGAAGAAATAACATCAAGACTTAAATCTTACGCTAAGCGCCTAAACCGCCATCCAAACGAACAGTGACATTCTCAAGGATTAAAAGAAGAGCTCCTCAAGACATCCTTAAAGATTAGGAGAATCTGACAATTTGTGGTTGAGTCACTGGAATCATACCACTCACGACACGCTGCAACTACGACCAAACTCTCGCTCAATGCCCGTAAGGGCAGATTGCAAGAAAAGAGGATGACTAAAAAAAAAAAAAAAAAAAAAAAATACTCCACCAGAATAACAGGTTACACTACTTACACTGTCAGAGTCAAATCACAATTACAATACTACAGATTACCAATGAATTACAACAATAAAACATTCCTAACAACTATCATATAATCATCATCTCAGCCATAGGACGTCCACTGCCGAACAAAGGCCTCCCCTTTGGACTTCCATATATACCGGTTGGAAGCGACCTGCATTCAGCGTCTTCCGGCGACCTTTATAAGGTCGTCTGTCCACCTAGTGGGTGGACGTCCTACGCTGCGCTTACTAGTCCGTGGTCTCCACTTTTCGACCCCATGAACCGGGTGAACGGACTATGTACTAAAAACTATGTTTACAAAAAGATCTTATTTCAAACATTTTCTAATTCCAGTGCCCCCGAACGGCCTGGTAATCTACTGCGGCACGATCGTCACAGAGGAAGGCAAGGAAAAGAAGGTCAACATTGACTTTGAACCCTTCAAGCCAATCAACACTTCTCTCTACCTGTGCGACAATAAGTTCCATACCGAAGCACTGACTGCGTTGCTGGCAGACGATAACAAGTTTGGTTTTATCGTCATGGACGGTAACGGAGCCCTGTTTGGTACGCTTCAGGGAAATACTCGAGAGGTGTGTATTTTAAATATTATGGACCCGCGCGCACTTCGTTGCGCCTAACTCAAAATTATCAATGTTTCTCTACTATATTATACACATGCTTGCGGCTTTGCCCGCATGCCAAAATCCTTTCTTAGCAGAGGTCTACGTCATAAAACCTACCTACCTTTCTTTTTCTTTCATTCTTTCTTTCTTTCTATGTTCCAAATTTCGACCCAATCTGTGCAGCGACTTAGGCTGCACATTGATAGATCAGTCAGTCACTTCCTTTTTTATGTTTAGATATAAAACTTCCTCTTGAATCAGTCTATCCATTAAAAAAAACTGCATTAATCCGTTGCGTAGTTCTAAATATTAAGCATACATAGAGCAGACAGACATGGGAAGCAACTTTATATTATGCCTTATACTGTAGTGATTTATTTTATGGTATGAAGTTAAAAGATGAGCAAGACATAACGCTGCCTATAATTAGTACAGTGCTACCCAGGATTTCATAACAATTTCAAATTCTAGTGGTTTCTAGACTTGAAGCCACCTAGAAGTTCTAGTTTGCCTGAAGCATTACGTATTAATGTATGTGATCTGGCAGATCTAGGATTTTTTACCTGAGGCGGCCAACACTTTTTTAAAATTTAAAAATCGAGACTGTGCCAAGAGTGTGCTCTGCTTATTTCTAGTGCCAAGAAAATTTCATTACTTGGACCACGAAAGTTACGTGAGAAGTTTACTTTGAGATTTGAACTCTACAACAATTGAAATATCCTTAACAATACGCTGTCTCTATCTCTTTCTTCCTCGCTATCTTTTTTTTTATATTAAGATCGGCAAGCAAGCAGTCGGCCCACCTGATCTTGAGTGGTTACCGACACCTATGGACCCCTTCAACACCAGGGGCGTTAATGGAGCGTTGCCGGCCCTGGAAGACTTTATAAATACCCCTTTTGATTTTCTATCTGTTTCTTACCTAAATTACCTTATTTCAGGTGCTCCACAAATTCACAGTAGACCTGCCCAAGAAGCACGGGCGCGGTGGTCAGTCGGCGCTCCGTTTCGCCCGTCTGCGCATGGAGAAGCGTCACAACTACGTGCGCAAAGTGGCCGAGGTGGCCACGCAGTTGTTCATCAGCGCAGACCGCCCTAACGTCGCCGGACTCATTTTGGCCGGCTCAGCTGACTTCAAGACTGAGCTGTCACAGTCTGATATGTTTGATCCAGTAAGAATAGAGACGTATCTATCTATAATCTATTTTAAAGAATAGACAACTTACTGTGATGCATGTTGATCAGTGAAGCCAGGTAGGGGTTTATCCCGCTTTCTAGGTTTTAAAGCGGTGGTGGCCAAGGGGTTATGTGGAGCGGATGCAAATCTGAACCACCGAGTTCGAATCCCACCCCGCACCAATGACTTTAATTAGTTATGTGTGATTTTTCCACTTGTTGTACTGGTGGTAGGCTTCGGCCGTGGCTAGTTACTAGATAAAAACGTGTAGCTAAATGGTCATGACCGTGTTACGGCTTGATGTTCAGTGAAGCGATTTTTCCCGCTTTCTAGGTATACTCTGCCACCTTCTACGGCCGCATAGTTGCTTAACAACACGCGAGATTGTGGGCAAAGGCTTACCTATAATGAATTTAGAATAGATAGATATGTAACACTTTATGAAACAGAAAAATATACAAAAAATAAACTTAAAAATAAAGCAATATTATAATCTATGTGTTACAATTGGCGGTCTTATCGCTAAAAGCGATCTCTTCCATACAACCGTGTAGGGAGAGGAGAATATTGTTATTCACATGGGTTCAATATTGCTATTAATAAAAAAGTTAAAGAAAAATTGAAACAGCTTATCGTTTTTTTTCCAGCGTCTCCAAGCCAAGATCATCAAGCTGGTGGACGTATCCTACGGTGGTGAGAATGGATTCAACCAAGCTATAGAGTTAGCTGCCGAGTCGCTACAGAACGTCAAGTTTATTCAGGAGAAGAAACTGATTGGACGGTACTTTGATGAGATCTCACAGGTAAATTAATATTATAAGTTTACCCAGAGATTTTTTTTTACTGGCCTCATATTCAAACTTCTCTTTTATATTAGTAAGCAACAGGAAAATTATGTAACCTCTAATAAACTAATTTGACTTTTTACAACGCCAACTAAATCAACCTATCTGTAAATCTATACAATGGTGTCCGATCTGAAAAACCACTATACTTTAAAGAAGATTTATTTATAGTGTGACTTGCTTATGTTATGTCCTAATTTTTTCGGCCCTGGGATGAACATAATAATGTGATTTAGTTATTTCAAAAAAGTAAAGGCAAAATGTATGTAAGTTAATACATTTAATTGCTCTTTAATGTAGGGATTTTTCAGATGGGTCACTATTCTACTGATGGGTCAAAATATTCCATAGGAAGCATCAAGTTCAATATAAAATCAAGTCAAGTCACCCGTATTATGGATGTGGATTGTAGATATTATAAACAGAAAGAAAATTAAAATAAATTTATTTAAAGTGTGTCTTCGAGTAATTCGTAAAAATACATAGATAAAAGAATGACGAAATTTATATTTCTATAATAATAAATTCTATTTGTACAGGATACGGGCAAATACTGCTTTGGTGTGGACGATACGTTGCGAGCACTCGAGCTTGGATCCGTCGAAACTCTCATCTGCTGGGAGAATTTGGATATTCAGAGGTATTTACCATATTAGCACAATAAGGTACCATTAGAAGACCAGTTTAGGTCAATTCAGATCTACGCATGCTGCGGTACCTTTTTTTATGTCATGAAGTAGAAAACGAGCAAGACACTCTCCTGAAGTTAAGAGATAACGCTGCCCATAGTCAGTACAGTGCTACTTAGGATTTCACAATGATGTGATATTCTAGGAGCACTGCACCAACGCTTCTTAAGAGTCATAAGATGTTAAGACTTTTTAGCCCAGTAATTTCACTAGCTACAGTGCATTTCTACTGAAGCACAGTAATTTTTGCACATCACCACTCAAGCAGTAGAATAACTGGCACTGTTGGGGTACCAACCTAGTCGACCTCCTGCAGAGGCATTCTACCCCTGGTAAATGTATTCTAACCTTGATAATAATGGTCGATAACATTTCAGATACGTGCTGAAGTCCCACGCAACCAGCATCGAAACCATCCTGCATCTCACGCCCGAACAAGAAAAGGACAAGTCACATTTCACCGATAAAGAGGTTTGTAATATTACTTCACTTTTTAACATACATCCTTTTTAACCACGAGGAACTGAATGTCTGCACTGTGAGAACAAAGATCACCCTCCTGTCGGAAGAGGTATAAGGATCGCCTTGAGCGGCACCCAAACGAGATGGCGGCGCAGTTAACCGAGGCCAGCTACACAAAGCGCCTGAGGCGCTGTGACATACAGAAGCTAGAAGCGAGATTCTAATGAGCGAGCGCCTCCTGTTGGGGCCCTCTCGAAAGCAATGAACGCACAACGCATCCGCTAAAAGTCCAATGACTGATTGCAGATAAAACTTAGAAGAAAAGAAAAAATCCTTTTTAACGGCGTTCACGTTTCTAACCCTCGACGCAAAAACGACGGGTGTTATAAGTTTGACGTGTTTGTCTGTCTATGTGGACAGACAGACAGAACGGATTTTGATTTAATTATTTTTGTTTAAAAGTAGAGTTAGTCGAGAGTGTTCTTAGCCATGTTTGGTGGAAATCGGTCCAAGATGGCCGCCGTTACAAAATGGCTGATTACTTTTTTCTTCCATGACCCGCTCTATATATAAAATTGTAAATCCAAGATGGCCGTCACCACAAAATGGTGAATTACATAATGCGATGGGGTTTTATAATTTTTAATTTAATTCATTTGTATATTTTTGTCAACAGAGTGGCGTTGAACTCGAGTTGGTAGAATGCCAGCCCCTTCTTGAATGGCTTGCCAACAACTACAAGTCTTTCGGAGCAACCCTCGAGATCATCACCGACAAGAGTCAGGAGGGCAGTCAGTTTGTGAGAGGGTTCGGTGGCATTGGAGGTATGTGTTCACTATGCTTATATACTAAATTACTAGTTTATACTGGTGGCAGGCTTCGGCCGTGGCTAGTTACCACCCACTGGACAAAACCGTGTCGCCAAGCAGTCATTGATTGTGTTGGACAATTTTTTTTTCCAACATCTCTTCACGAATTTTTATAATTATTATGTGTGACATAATATTCCCTTTTTATTTTGATATGCCCTTTTTTGCTATTTTCTTAAAGCCAATGTAATTAAGACCTTATAATTAAGTAACTAATAACATTTCCCTACAGCCTTATCTATATGCCTTATTAACACAATTTTTGCTTTCTTTTTTCCTGCTGCTTGGATTACAACGATGGATAATAAAAAATAACAAAATATAAAAAAAAATACAAAATGAAAAACTAATACAAAACTATCACATTCATGGAAAAAATCAAATATGCTAAAATGAAAAAATGAATTCACGTAATAAATGACGTGTTATTCAAATATAAAATTAAATTAAATAACAATAAAACTGGACCATGATGTATAAAAAACTAAATTAAATAAAAATCGAAAAATGTTAACGTAATTTAAAAAACGTTACCAACAAAAATTACTCACTCAAATTACAAATGTCAATAAAACCTTTAACAAAAAAAAAAAAACTAAAAAAACTAAAATTAAAAAATCAGGCATATTACGATACAAAGTAGACTTCCAATCTCTGCAACTGGACGAGCCACTCGACGGCGTCGATCTGGACGACTATTAAAAAAAAACTAAAAAGAAAAAAATCAAGCTTTTCGAATTCAAAGAGTTTCCGCACACGATGCTTGGCGTATTCGTAGCGTAGGCGTACATTTTGCGATATTCTTCACTTTGTATAGTTTAGTCAAGTCTGGTCAGGTTTTTAGTAATATTACTTATTGCGACCTTAAAATAATTTTAATTTCTCGTAAAACTAGACATTCCCGGGACAAAATTAAGAAGATAAGTAATTATTGTTCCGTCAAAATAGCCGTCGAAATTGCCAAACACTGGCATAAAATATACTTAGACAAGTACATTAATTAGTACCTTAATTTAGTTTTAAGTCTATTTTGTTATTTTAGTCCCAATAAAGAGTATTGTATTCATACACAGGAATAATGCATCGCCGAGATGCATGGCAGGTCTTTTTTTATTGGCAGCGGGGTTCCCCTATCAGTGACGTATTTAGATTTCTTGTCCAAAGAAAAACCTTCTTTCGACTTGCACATCTCAGAAACAGACATCTAAGAAAAGAAGAACTTTTAAAATTCTTAAAATTATCAAACTCCGCTGCCTACAATTAATTACTTTTTAAAAACCTATATAATATAATTTATATATTATTCTGATAAATGCGTAAAAAGTACGCCCACGATACGTATAAGCTACGCGTCTTGTGCGGAAGCTCTAACTCATCTAGTACCCATAACGTAGTATAGGTTTACAAATCAGGATCTCAAATAGGTTTACAAATCACACGGGCGTCGAACGCTGCGTTTTTTCTCTAGCGTTTTATTCAGATGTAGATATTATTATGGATTACTTCGATTTCGTATTCCGAAAATTAATTTAGTATTCCGCCGGATAGATGCTTGATTGAGATTGAGATGATTTCTTTAATAAATATATGTCGTTTTTGGCGCATCACCGGCCGCTGCCGCGGCGATTTGAATGTTTTATACTAATATTACAGAGTATTTGTAGTACTAAATGGTCACCAATAATCCTTTAAAAAAAATACAACGAAAATATTCTAAATGCATGTGAGTAAGAATCGTTTAATTTTCAAAATTAATATATAGATTTGAAGTTTGACTTGGCACAATTTTTTTTCCTAACTCTTTTAACCCTGGAATAGATACTAATTAAATTATTGGCCTGAAGAGTCTTAAAATCTTATGACTCTTGAGTAAGAAGCGTTGGCGCAGTGCACTTTGAGTTTTACATCATTGTAAAGTCTTGGGTAACACTGTACTAATTATGGGCGGTGTTATCTCTTACCATCAGGAGAGCGTCTTGCTCGTCTTCTTACTACTTTGTTTTAAAACAATCAGAATATGATGTATTTTAATCGAGGGTCAAAAACTTAGACAACATTTAAATTAATGCAAATCTAACTTCAAATTGCTCTTTAAAGTAGGGATTTTCAGAGAACTTTGTTCTACTATAGTTCTATATTATGTAGTTATGTTAGAATTCTTTAATATAACAATTGCCTAGTTATATGTACTCTGAAATAGCTTAGCATTTTCGCATAGCAATACCTATATTGGACCAATAATATAAAACGAACGCAGCGTTTCGACCGCCCGTGTAAATCAGACCTTATTTCGTCTAGTCGTTACTGAATTTTACTGGATTAGGAGACTACTTCATCAAGTTAGTGTAGCGTCCGTGACCCAGTGGTCGTACGTCCGGCTTATAATCCGAAGGCACTGGGGTCAAATCTCAGCGTGTGGTATTTTTCACCAGGACGCTACCGTGTTTCGGAAGGCACGTAAAACTGTGTCTATAAGATATGTAGGAGGCAGTCGTCAGCTCATGTTGCAGGTGTAGTAATCTCGGCGACCTGAAACTGCAACATATAGGTTATCCAACACTATAAATTGTGATTTGACTCTGACAGTGTAAGTAGGGTAACCTGTTCTGTTAGGATTGGGTTGTAATTTGGCACATTAATATGCATAATATAGTAACGACTAGACGAAATAAATATACATCCAACCTTTGATCATATTGTTTTTTTGTATATTTGGTATTTATTTTATTGATAACATAATAATATGGTGGATCTTTTTAAGCAGACTTTTAAATATAGATTTTCATTTGAGCTAATCTAACTGAATTCGTAACATTGTGTACTTTTATCGACAACAAACTTATAACACCCCGTCGTTTTTGCGTCGGGGGTTAAAAATCTAGTCGAAATAAAATACGTATATTATCTCTTTCACATTTTTAATTTGAAACACTAAAATAACCTATAGGTATGGTTGCACCTAAGTGTAGCCGCAATTCGGACTTTAGCCGCAACATAAATATGTGAGTCTTACATCTTATGACTCTTGAGTAAGAAGCATTGGTGCAGTGCACCTAGAATTTCACATCATTGTGAAATCTTAGGTAGCACTGTAATGATTATGAGCAGCGTTACCTCTTACCATCAGGAGAGCGTCTTGCACGTCTTCTTCGTTGTATAAAAATAAATGTATGGATAAAGTGAAATTGAAATGTATTTCAAACAATTATTTCTTTTTTTTTAATTATTATATTATGTATTAATTAAAAACTGAATTAAAGTCTGCCTTTTAAGTACCACCATATTTTAAGTAATATTTAGGGATTGTCAAGTCAATAATAGAACTAATTTATTGTAACTATAAGTTGGAATGAAGGTATAATGGAATTATAGTATACAGGGTTACTGGTAATCATTTGACAATTTCTTACTGTCATACAATTTATTAACAAAATTTACATGTAAAAAAAATTGCTGGTCGCATTTGGAGCACATTGCTGTCAAAGCAGGAAAGCACGAGTGAATAAGTTTTTAAAATATTTTTTATAAAACAAAGTAAGAAGACGAGCAAGACGCTCTCCTGATGATAAGAAATAACGCTGCCCATTATCAGTACAGTGCTACCCTGTGCACTGCGCCAACGCTTCTTACTTAAGTCATAAGATGTTAAGACTCTTCAGTCCAGTAATTTCACTAGCTACAATGCTAAGTACTTTTTGTTACGTGATTTAACGTCAACACTAATCACGGTTTACACCAGTTATGCTTAAAAAAACTCTGAAGTAACGACAAAAATCTACAATTTCGCAAATCAGACTAACGGAATATCCACTTTCTTATTGAAATATTATGCGAAATATCAAAACAATTCGAGGTATTCTTCGAAATGTTGTTATTATTCGGCAACGAACGATTAATCGTAAATAAAAAGGGGGGTTCCTTTTTAACATCTTTGTGGTTGGGAGGTATAACTCTCAACGTTGTTGCAAGCAACTTTAATGTTCAGATCGACTGAAAACTGTTCAGTGAAACCAGGGAGGGACTAATCCCGCCTTCTAAGTTTAGTATGCTACCATCTTCTGCATCATCTCTTCAGATCAGGCTAGATCATGGTCAAAAGCTTACTTATAAAGTATAAAAAAACCTGTTACACAACAAATAATTACAATAAGTGTCGAACAAATGTTTGAAATCTTTTTTTGATTACCAGTAACCCTGTATATAGATGGTATAATATTAAAATGATATTATCTATGTAATATTATGTAAACAGTGTGGTTTTGCAGTGTGTAAAGTGGTAAGAATTTTTAAAATATTAATTATTAGCGGAACCCGCGCGCAAATCGTAGCACCTAACAGAAATTTATAAGCGTTTCTATATTATATGATGCATGTGTTTTACATAATAATTGAACCTTCCTATAGAAGCAGTCTATCTATTGACAAAAAAAAAACATTTTTTTGAGTAGTTTTAAAATACTATGTAGATCTAAGCATAGGCGGATTTAGGGGGGGGCCAGGGGGCCAAGGCCCCCCCCCCAGAATCATTGTAGAGTTACGAATTTTGCACATATTTCATGGTAAATATTACAATTTTTTTCTCGGCGCTCGCATCAAACTGCTCGCGCCCATATTATAAAGGATGTTTAAACTTTCTAACTGCTCAGAGCGAGCTAAACACACACTTTACGTAGTAAAAATTATTAAATTTTTGCCCGTCTGCACCTTGGCCCCCCCTGAACCAAATCCTGGATCCGCCTATGGATCTAAGCATACATTAGTACATAGAGACAGATAGACAGCCGGCAGCGATTCTGTTTAATACTATTGTGTGGTATTATACCAGAAAGTTATATATAATTTTATAGATTACCTGTAGTATAGAATATTTATTTTAAAAATTCTGACCACTGTAAAGTTAAAAGGCGGATTGTATGCTTTCCCCCTCATTTATGGTAGAATTTTCATTCATAAAAACGTTTGCAATATATATACGTTTTATTATTTGCAACCGTAATACTTCCTTTGGACCCTGAGTTACGGAACCCTACAAGTAAAATACTCGACGTTAGAGCCATAAAGTTGGATGTCCGATTATTTCAACAATCGACAACGGACCTTATGTTTTACCTATATAATGTGTTAAAAAATAATAAAAAACTTTTATAAATAAAATAGTAAAAATAGCTCTCCAAACTAAAGGATTTTATCAGGTCAGTGAAAAACTTCACACATAGGGCTTGTTCACGTGAACGCGCGGGCGCGGGCGCGAGCGCGGGCGCGGGCTCGGGCGCGAAATATCAAACATATGACGTGCTATGAAGGTGTTCACGTACAACGCACGTGCGGTGTGAGCAAAGTCTGTCGCGCCCGCGCCCGCGTGTTATAGCGTGAACAAGCACATACACATTAGTTAGGAAAAAACATTACTAACGCAATTCTCTCTTTCATGCTGTCATTGGATTTGAGGTAAAAAAAAGTGTGGATTTTCTCTTCTATTGTTTTTTTTTGTGTTTGTGTGTATTTTCTTTCGTACTTAAAACAATTCATGGAATGTGACACGGTAAAGAGATATACAGGGTTTATTCCCTCTACGTCGAGTCCCGTTAATTTGTCTCCCTAGAAGTGGTTGAACTAAAGGTCGCGCGAGTTTGCAAGGGGTGGGTAGGGTTCTTTAGCCAGCGAGGTGCCGAATAGGCGTTATTGTGAATTACTCAAAATATCAAAAAGTAAGGCTGTTGTCTGTCTGTCTGTCTGTAATCGAATCTTGCAGCTTAAATTTGACCCACTTCCCGGTTTCCGATTGAGCTGAAATTTTCATGCATGCATAAATCGGATGACAATGCAATATTATTATGACATGGAGCTGATCTGATGATGGAGCTGGAAGGTGGCCATAGGAACTCCGTAATTAAACGACGTGACCCCATCGAGTTTGGGCTCATTTGATTCGTCTTAAGGAGTACTTTATGGTAATAATAATAAAAGCTTGTTTTTAAAAAGTTTTTTTTAAATTTCACTTGTTTAATTTCAGGATTGCTCCGCTACAAGGTAGATTTCCAGTCGATGCAACTCGACGACGAAGAGATCGACAACCTCTACGATATCGACGACTATTAAACAACTCGAATTCACCTTATGAAATCTACCTTCACGACATAAAAACTTTTAAAGTAAAATTCTGACTTTTTGGCACAAATATCATAGTAAAGTTATACTATATGATTTTTGAAACTATCGCGAGTGTTCTCCATAACTAAAACAACAAAAACGGCACAACTCACGTCTAATATTGTCGAGAATATCTCGACCACGGTTTCGGACAATTACGATGTCCTTCATCAGGAGTTCACGTCTGCAGAACTCGACGCCCGCGTGCGTTGTGCCGTTTTTTGTTGTTTTAGATATTAAGTTATTCTAACTCTTGTAGGACGGGTCTAGTAAGTTCGGCAAGAGTTGATTGTTACTCTTTTTGACAACTCTATAAGAGCACAATGACATTGGGAAAAGTTGCAACCCGAGCACACCGTGACATTGACATAAGACTAGCAACTCCCGTTCCACTGTCAAGAGTAATTGACGTTTGGAAGAGCACAATGACATTGGGAGTAGCTGCGAATTGTATGCAATGACAGCGCGAGTAGCAAGAGTAGCGTTTTGCCACACGGGATCCCGACGAAACTTCAAGAGTAGAACTGTCATCCCATACATTGTACTTTTGTGAATGTATGGGATGACAGTTGACTTGACAGCAAGACAAGTCTACGCGGCGTATGTGCTTGAGGGGTTGATATATTATTATTTGACGACCTCTGTGGCGCGGTGGGCTAATACCCGCCTGAAACGCAGAAGGTTGCGGGTTCGATTCCCGCATGGGACAAATATTTGTGTGATCCCCAGGTATTTGTTTCTAGTCTGGGTGGTTTTTCAATATCTATTATAAGTATGTATGTTATATCCGTTATCCTAACCACCATATTACAAGCATTAAGTTTGGGGTTAGGTGGCGCTGTGTGAAACGTCCTGAAATATTTATTTATTTATATGTCAGTTTAGTCTTGAAAGTGGGACGGCAGTTGTAACTCTTATGTCAATGTCTTACTATGCTAAAGGTGCTGCAAATCACTTTGCAATGACAGTGGGTGTATTTTTGTAGACATTACTTCGGGAGCCCTTGAGCCATTCTACAAGGGTTAAAAAATCTTTCAAATTCAGTGAAATTCCCGTTGTTTTCGAATATTTATGAAATTAAATGTTCAATAGTAAAAGGTTTTATAACCGTCCATAGTCACAATTGTTAAGCCAATGGGGGTTGTACATAAACTACGTTAGACCAATTTTTGAAGCACACGTAGTAAGCCCACTCGTAAAACTAGTTCTAACTGAATATAGGGTACATACAAGTTAACAGTTAGCGACACCGAATTCTAGCTGCTATGATGAAAACTAAACCTAGATTTAGCCGAATATAAGTCTAGATAAGCCTATGTTCAGCAGTGGACGTCCTATGGCTGAGATGAAGTTTATAATAATAATAATAAAAATTGTTTAGACAATTGAGACCATAATTTATTAGTTACATTGTTCTTATTATATCTAGTGTTAGTTTACATTTTAATTGTATTTTTTTTAATAGGGTGCCAAGAGTACACAGACATTAGAATAATAATAATAATGAACATGTCAACATATTAGAACTAAATTTATCAGTCCTCTCGTGATCACGGCTCATGTAACTGCGCCAAACTTCATATTAATCTGTTTTCCATCGTTTGGTGGTTTATCTTTCTACGAGTCATTGACAAAATTGTGTTTTCACTTGCCACAACCTAAAGAATAGAATATATTTTTATGATTTATAAAACTAGCATTAATTAACCTTTTGAACGCCACGGCACAAACGCATTTTCGTGCCGTGTGCCAAGGCACAATTTAAAAAAAAAATACCTACGAAAGAACTAGTGTTGCCAAGAGTCGATAAATATTTTTGTTTCACTTTATTAAGACTGGGTTTTTTGTCGTCTATAGACGTCGTTGGCGTACAGGACCCGCAAGTACTTGTCAAGTATAGGTGACTTTGGCGGTCAAAAGGTTAAATACCTACGAGATAAGTCCTAAATAATTAGTATGAGTTTAAATCGCGGAAGTTTAAAGTGTTGGCTAAATCTTTAGATCGAATACTGTGTACAAGCAGGTGGGCTTACTATGGGTGCTTCATTTTAATGAAACAACTCCGTAACTTAATTCTTTGTGCGTAGTTTATGTTATTACCTGAAAATTCCAACTTTTTTAGAGAAGCCGACCAGTTTTTATTATTGTTCTATTATAAAAAAAATATACCAGTCCGGAAAAGGTTACATTTTAGAAGATTAAAACCTTCTTTCGAATAGTTTGCTAAAAGGTGAAGTGACACTTAGATTCACTGCTCAAGTGACAAGTTAGAGAAAAAGAGGGATTTATCCCGCCTTCTAGGTTTAGTACGGCCGTATCGTCGTTTAACATCCCGCAAGATTGTGGTCAAAGGCTAACCTATAATGAATAAAAAAAAAACTAAGAATAATATGAAGTAAGAAGATGAGCAAGACGCTCGCCTGATGTTAAGAGATAACACTGCCCATAATCAGTACAGCTACCCAGAATTTCACTGCAATTCTAGGTGCACTGCACCAACGCTTCTTCCTCAAGAGTCATAAGATGTTAAGACTCTTTAGCCAAGTAAATTCACTAGATACAGTGCCCTCCTACCTGTGCACAGTAATGTTTGCACATTTCTGCTCAGGCGGTAGAATAACTGGCACTCAATAACATGTCCAGTTTATCAGACATAAAAAAAAAGATGATATAAGATACCTTTGTGTTACTTCACCTTTTTGCATATAAATTAATGTTATTTTGTGTATAAATTTAAATTATCAACTTTATTCCGGAGCGGTCGATATTATCATGTATTTAGCCAATATGTGTTTAAACTTTTACATTTGTTGTAACTATATTATGTTATGAATAAATAAAATGGCGGTTCTTGGCTTATTCTCAACTATGCTTTTATTTATTTTAATCCAAAGTTAAGATATAAGTCAATTTTTTTACAAGAGAATATATATATATTTTTTTTATAGAAGACTAATCAAGCGTTTGACTGCAATCTCACCTGTTGGTAAGTGACGATGCAGTCGAAGTTGTAGCACGCTTGTTTAGTAAGAACTTATTCACTCTTGATTTGAACAAACCCACGTTATAGCATTCGGGAAACACAGAGTGGTAGCGAGTTCCATAACTTCGCCGTTCTCATAATGAAAGACGAAGCGAATCGCTTAGTCCGAGCTGCTGGTATACTCACCAGATATTGGTGGCGCAGTGCCGTTTACCTGGAAGTTCGGTAGTAAAAGGGTGACGGTGGAACTAACCCGTGGAGTTCTGAGGAGCACTCTCCATGATGGAGCTTGTAAAAGACGCACAGGCTGGCAACTGAGCGTCGATGTGCGAGATCCTGTAATTTGGTCTCAGTCAGCCTCTCATCACCAATTATTTTACGGGCACGACGTTCAATGGAATCCAAGGCCTCGAGCTGGTATTTGGCTGAACCGTCCCAAAGATGGCAGCAGTACTCCATACAAGATACAAGAATATTCCGCAATACACCCCGCACAGTCAATATTATTAACAACTAGCTACGCCTAGCGGTTTTACCCGCTGCACAGTAAAGCCTATGTGTTATTCTCTAAGATATCTCTACATCAAAAATTCAGCTCAATCTGTTACAGCTGCTCTGTTGCAGTGTGCTCAGTCTGTTGTCCAACCGTTTAGGAGTGAAATAGTAACCAACATCCATACATTCTTACAATATGATTTGCCTAATGAAATTAACTTTTTGGAAATGTGTTAAATTGAAAGTTTAGCCCATATTTTTATACATTTTTTAAAAGTACAACCACTTTTACTTTATAAAAGACGCATGTTTAAAGATATTTTTCATATAATTGATTGAATGCCATTGTTGTTATTTAAGGTAGCACTGGGAATACTTTTAAAAATATGAGCTAAATTTTCAATTTACCACATTTCCAAAAAGTAAATTTTATCAATTGTTATTTGACAATCAGTTATATCGTGCGAGCGAGACAGAGGCTCAGCGGCGCTATTAACCCCTTAAGAGTTTGTTTTTTATGCGACGAAGTAAGAAGACGAGCAAGACGCTCTCCTGATGTTAAGAGAACGCTGCTCATAATCAATATAATGCCATCTAGGATTTAACAATGATGTGAAATTCTAAGTGCACTGCTCCAACGCTTCTTTACTCAAGAGTCCTAAGATGTTAAAGACTCTTTAGCCCAGTAAATTCACTAGCTACAGTGCTCTCCTACCGAAGCACAGTAATGTGTGCACATCACTACTCATGCAGTAGAATAACTGGCACTGTTGGGGTACCCACCTAGTCATCATCATCAGCCTGTGTTCGTCCACTGCTGGACATAGGCCTCCCCTGGTCACTCAACTCCCTCCGGATATCATCGCCCCATCTCGCCCCTACCTAGTCGACCACCTGCAAAGGAAGTCTACTCCCGGTAAATTATAGGTACTTAGTAGGACAATATAGTAGGTAGGTACCTTCTTTTATAATTATTAGCGAATAGTTTCTAAAGAAAATCAATCTAAGCATCATAGTACATTTACTGGACTCAGTTATAAATAGAAGGCAGTCGTCCGAAGTTGGTGATCATTTTGGGGCTGTTCGGTCGATGATAGACCCTTTGGGCGTTATTTCTACTGAGGATGAAGCGACGCTGTGCTTCGAAGGTTGAATTTCCTTGGACGTACCATGGTAAATTCGCTGAAAGTTGTTAAAAATAAACCTATTTCAGAAGAAAGCTAATGACGCTCAATGATATAATTATTTATACAATTTGTGTTTTACTGTAATCTTTCCAAAACTAATTGGGTTTGCCCACCTAGGGTTTAATAAAAAAATTGAAAAATTTTTAGAGACTACTGGGTCACCCATCCAAAATCCAAATACGTATTACATTGCTTAACTTCGATGATTGATTACTGATTCATTACGATGGGTGACCACTTTTTTGTACGAAACCCACGGGGGGCGAGTTCTAATTATTGCATTTCTTCGGTTTTATTTTATTCATGGATATTCATACTTACATTGTAAAGCGATAAATATTATACAAAATTTTATTAAAAGTCTCATGGTGAAATGTCTGAAAACTTTAAAATTTCAAATTAAGAACGTTTTATGTAAGTTTTTAATACAGAGGCAATTAAACAGTACCTAATTAAGTTTTTTTTTTCATTTGGAGACGATAAGGCAATGTAATTAAGAAATGAATTTTAAAATATTAAACTGACTTTAATAGGGATGACTTTCAGGGGGTGTTTTAATAGGGATGTTGACTAAAATGTTTTGGTCCATCCATGGTAAAATGTTAACTCGTTATAAAATACAGCTATGTGGTCATAGGGAAATAAAAAAACTTAATTAAATAATTTAAGCTTTATTTAATATACTTTTTATTATATCTATAAAATACATTCCTAAATCTGTACTACCATTTAGGAACTATACATAAGTAACTCTTAGGTCCTTCGCACACGACGTGTAATTAGGCCGACAAAAGAGGTGTTAGACAAGGTTAACACTTTGTTTGTTGCTGAAAATAAGCACCTTGGTCGTAACGTGGATGCTGAAAAACATATTAGGTGTACAAATAAGTTTCCGCCGTTTTATTGTAGATGGCACGGCACTGAGTTTCGGTTAGCTTTCGCAGATGATAACCGGCTTAAAAAATAGTTTGGACATTCAAAAACAACATAACCTATTAATATTATTGATTTTATATTGGTAAAATATAATTTTTATAAGTTGAAAATGTCAAAATTTGAGCCAAGTAAGCGTCATTTGCGGGAAATTATTAGTTTTAATTTTTTAATTTAAAGAAATCTGCTGCTGACGCGCATCAATTGCTCGTAGAAGCATATGGTGAGGGTGCTTTGAGTGAGAGAACGTGTCGAGAGTGGTTTCAAAAGTTTAAAAACGGTGATTTTGACGTAGAAGACAAAGATCGCAGTGGAAGGCCAAAAATTTACGAGGATGCAGAATTGGAGGAAGATTCATCACAAACACAAAAAGAACTTGCTAATAATTGAAATAAATTTATATTACCGTTCTTCTATAATAAATATTTAATTTGTGTTAAAAAACGGCGGTAACTTATTTGTACTCCTAATATATTTTAGCTATTTTTGCACACCACCGCTGTACAGGTTGTTACATTTCATTCCAGCCAGGTTGTCTGTAAAATATTGCTTTATGCGATAAGACCCCCAATTCGAAAAAATCGGTTGACAAAACTTTGTGTGCGTCAGCACGCGCGTTTCGACCACAAAAACAGCTGTTGTTTTCTGCAGTAAATGTGTTAAACACTGCCTTAAATTACGATTCATGTGCGAAGACTTTTATACACTTAGGCCTTTATTATAGTTTTATTGAAAGAAAAATACAGAAATAAAAAAATGCAAGAAAAAAAGGATAATAAATAAAAAAAAACAATAAATATTGGTCTCACTGATTTAATACTTCTAAATAACAAATAAAATGTACAGAAAACAAATATTGAAATTAAATAAGAAATAATTATTTTATTTACAAATAAAAATCTGAAATTGAATCTTATGCTAAGTTTACAATTGCAACTTTTTTAATAACACCTTTTTCGACGTTAATAAAAAGTTTTTATTTGAAGGTCACTTATGAAGAGAACGCTTAGAACACTAATTTAAATATTCTCTTTTTAAATTTATTCGATTTTGGAATGAATCTGAATTGGCACTAGAATGGAGGGAACTCTTTTTAAATAGTATATTTCTTTATAATTATTTAATAACTATGCACAAAGCTCTGAATTACATCGTTGCATCTAAAATATTCAGACTTTTGTGAAAATCTAGGCTTTTCTAGAAGCTTTCTAAAATAAAAAGCGAGTGGAAGAAATCGCGTGTATAACTTTTTTTTCACCATAGACAAATTGGTGTCACACGATTTCCGCATTTGCGTATTTAATTAACATTTTTGTATACTATAGGGTACTTAGAACTTTTAAATACTAATAAATAATTCCCCTACATATAGGCACATAGTTTTAGAATATACAAGCAAGCGTTACATCTATCCCGCTCTCGCATTATCGTTTTTTTCGCGTCGAAAAGAGACAATTGCTGTTTTTTTTGACGTTTTATTGTCTATTGCAAAGAGGCACCTTTCCGTAAAATCTAAGGACATTTTTCAATACTTTTGGAGTTTTTTGAGCTATTATTGTACCAAGTTACACAACGGCACCAAAGATTATTCAATTTCATAGATGTGACACTTTTTTATATACCTAGACTTTATCTTAACAAAAAAATAAATCACAAGCAAGACAAAAACGCACAAACAATAAATTGAAAAAACAAATAGAAAAAAATCTAAAACAATAGATATTTTTCTAAATATATTGAAATAAAAAAATATTATGATTATTTAGTGCATTAACACTAATACCTTATTTTAATTTGATGTGATTTGCAGTATTAACATTATTAATGAAAAATATAAGATTATTGTCACAAAATGAAAACCATAATAATTATATAAGGTTCACAAACTCAAGAAACAAAAAATAATGTTTTAAAAACTCGGATCAAAAAAATTTGAGACTGCAAAACTGTGTAACCTTTATAAAAAATGTGTCAACCATTCATCAAAAACAAAAAATGCCTACAAAAGATCAATAACAAGGCTAGGCAACAAAAAAGTGTCCAATCTGTACATTTTACTCTGCCGCATTGATCGTAATAGTTTTTCCTTTAGGATCATCGAACCGATCCATGGTTTTAATGTCCATCATCATCATAATCCCGTAGAAAGTTATCGCAAGGAGGATGAATACTACGAATAGACCGGACCAGATTGGTGCAGAGAAGAACCCTACACAGTTGAACGAATCACCAAAGTTTACCGTTTCGTTTGAGGTTGATTTGAAGAAGGGTTGGACCTGGAATGAAAATAGAGTTTTTTAGGATTATTATTAAACTAACATTTTAACCTTTTAACGGGATGATAACACACAATACGTAAGTTTTGTAGGCCTTATTGTATTCGATACAATGCAACATGGTGAATAAAAAAAATATATGTATATCTACAGGATATACTTTATTTTTGGTTAGTGCTCAAAACACAATTCCATTATTTTCGCTCGATAGAAAAAAATAATGAAAATACCTCTAAAAAATGTTTTCATGGTTAAATAATGTATGAAGATGTTACTAAATCGATCAGATTTTTTGTCAAATGATACTTTATGTAATTAACTATATTTGATTTGTGCCATTTTTTAAATAAAATAAGACAATTTTGCATAAACTCCATTTTTGTTATTTGCGGAAAAAATTGTTTGCATGTGTGCGTGAAGCCCGTGTACAGACACACCCGGCTGAGGCCTCTTGCTGAATAGACGTGTCGCGCTTTTATTTTCAATTCTCTCGTCGACATTTTTCCATATTTCAATGCTTATATCTTGTGTTTCTGATAGGTCATAGTTTAGTTTTACGTTTGCATATTTTTAACATATTTTCACTATAAAATAATCGTGTAAATAATACTTCTGTAATATCTATAAAAAATTGGTATAACTGTATGCTTGGCAATAACAGATTAGTTTATTTAGACGCTTAGTAAGATGTTATGATAGCCACATTGGTTTACTGGTGGAAACGCAAACTGTGTGTCTGGGTTCAAATCTCGTCATGAGATGTAATTTTTGCTTTATTTATTTTTATTATAAGTTTGTATTTTTAACCAAGAACAAAATGTAGAGTTGAGTTTAGAATACTCTCGTCGACATTTTTCCATATTTCAATGCTTATATCTTGTGTTTCTGATAGGTCATAGTTTAGTTTTACGTTTGCATATTTTTAATAATTTTTACTATTAAATAATCGTGTAAATAATACTTCTGTAATATCTATAAAAAATTGGTATAACTGTATGCTTGGCAATAACAGATTAGTTTATTTAGACGCTTAGTAAGATGTTATGATAGCCACATTGGTTTACTGGTGGGAACGCAAACTGTATGTCTGGGTTCAAATCTCGTCATGAGATGTAATTTTTGCTTTATTTATTTTTATTATAAGTTTGTATTTTTAACCAAGAACAAAATGTAGAGTTGAGTTTGAGTTTAGAATACTCTCGTCGACATTTTTCCATATTTCAATGCTTATGTCTTGTGTTTCTGATAGGTCACAGTTTAGTTTTACGTTTGCATATTTTTAATAATTTTTCACTATTAAATAATCGTGTAAATAATACTTCTGTAATATCTATAAAAAATTGATATAACTGTATGCTTGGCAATAACAGATTAGTTTATTTAGACACTCGGTTAGGTGTTATGATAGCCACATTGGTATACTGGTGGAAACGCAAGTTGTATGTCCGGGTTCAAATTTCGTAAAGAGATGTAATTTTTGCTTTATTTGTTTTTATTATAAGTTTGTATTTTTAACCAAGTAGTACAAAATGTAGGGCGTTTACAAGTCGATGCGTAGACCTGTTTTTTACAGAGCACATAGTCCGAATTTGGTTTTTTTTTTGGAAAGGGTACGGGACGTATACTCTATTTTTGTTATTTGGGAAAAAATTGTATACCGCTGAGCGCAGCTAGTATTATTATATTATGGCCGCGTCGGTATAGGTAGGTTACCTACCTACTGATGGAAGCAGATGATGCGAGACCCTAGTTAAAAAATAAATTCATACCTACCTATTATAATATTTACATTTTTGTTTTATCCGTTACTATGATTATATCGTGTAAATTATATTTGCAGAAAAAAGAAACTAGAAAACGTCGAAATAGCCAAAAAAAATGTGTCAAATATTTTAGTGCGGCTCCTTAGCTCGATTTTGTATGGAAGTATGGCCCCGAGCGGCAGAAAGCATGAAACTTGGCATGCGTATAGCTTTACCGTTCATTAGAAGAAATTTTAATAGAAACACCCCTCACGACAATGTTTTCGCCTCTCCCCCCACTTTTATGTCCCTATTTTTAAGTATTTGAGTTTTTCTTGAAAACTATGAGAGCTAGAATAAAGATATACATATTATTGTCTTACAATATTGTATATACAATATTGTCCTTTATAGTATATTGCCAGGACTTATAGTTTCAAAAATATGATTTATTTCTTTTTGGATTCTTACTATGAGTGCTTAATTGTAGTTTATCAAATTGGCTTACTATGGGTGCTTCATTTGTAGTTTATCAAATGGTCTTACTATGGGTGCTTCATTTGTGGTTTATCAAATGGGCTTGCTATGGGTGCTTCATTTGAAAACTAAATGGGCTTACTATGAGTGCTTCATTTGTAGTTTATCAAATGGGCTTACTGTGGGTGCTTCATTTGAAAACTAAATGGGCTTACTATGGGTGCTTCATTTAAAAACTTAATGGGCTTACTATGAGTGCTTCATTTGTGGTTTATCAAAAAGGCTTACTATGGGTGCTCCATTTGAAAACTAAATGGGCTGACTATGAATGCTTTATTTGTGGTTTATCAAATGGGCTTACTATGAGTGCTTCATTTGTAGTTTATCAAATGGGCTTACTATGGGTGCTTCTTTTGAAAACTAAATGGGATTACTATGAGTGCTTCGTTTGTGTTTTATCAAATGGGCTTATTATGGGTAGAAATTAGACTTATTACTTATTCGACCAGAAACATGTAGAAGATGTTCGGCTCATTTCGTGAAATTCCGGTGAAGTTCGGATTTGACAAATGATAAATTTGACGTGTTCAATTTACAATTTTTTTTTAAATTCGATTTCATTTAATGACGCAATTGTCAAATCCGAACTTAACTGGAATCTCACGAAATGAGCCGAACATCTCCTACATGTTTCTGGTCTCCTGGTACTTCGTAAAAGTTTCAATAGTCATAACTCATGAACTGCTGTACTGATTTTGATAATCTATGATTTGAAATGATTTCTTCGATTGGTCGCCTTCTCTACTATATACATGTTAAAAATATCTACCAAATTATTTACAATTTTTTTTTATCAAAATAAATTTGTCATATCCTTACTTTACCGAAAACCGAGCCGAAACGAATCCGCATTCAAATTAAAAAATATTAACCAAATTAACTACGAAAAAAAAGTTTAAATCGAAATAAATTTGTCAAATACTGACTTCACCGAAAACCGAACCGAATAAGAAACCGTTTCACAAAATGAGCCGAACATCTCCTACATGTTTCTGGTGTTAGGGTACCTAATACAGTCAGCTTAAATATATAAGTGAATTTAGTTTTTAAAAGTTAGTTAAAATTAGAGCAATTATTATAAACAAGTTTTATCGGTAATAACTGTGCCGCGGGTGACACCGCGGGTCGCAGCTAGTCTATTATATAAAATCGTTCGTACACTTTCGTGCTATCAACGCACAGCCCAAACGGCCGGACGGATTGAGCTGAAATTTGGACAGCGTATTCCTTGGAAGATTTCATCGTGCAATAAGAAGCGATTTTTTTAAATTCCCTCAGGAAAAGGAATTATTCCCGAAAAACGTTTGTATGCAAATCCGTAACCGTTTACCCGATTGAGCTGAAATTTTGTAAAACGATTGTTGGGATTGTGTTGAGGAACATTGAATAGTTTTTATGACACAATTTAACTTTAAAGAGGGGGTAAGGGGGGGTCAAAGTTTGTATGGTAAATTTAGAACCGCTGGCCCTATTGAGCTGAAATTTGGTACAAAGGTAGACCAAGTCCTAAAAAATGATATGGGATACTTTTTATTCCAAAAATCAACCTCTAAGGCGGGATAAAGGAGGTCAATGTTTGAATACGAAATCAGTAACTAATGACCCCATTAAGCTACAATTTGGTTTAGACATAGTTTGAGCCTAATTTTTTGTAGACAATTTTATGATCTACAATTTTGTCTAAGATGTTTTTATGATAAAACTTACCGTTTTACTGAAAATCGCGAAAAACTCATTGTTTTGACCTTTGACCTTGAATTAAATTTTTTCCTTACAGGGGAATGATGGGGAACTTCTAGACATTGTTTATAATTATGTTTTGAACAACTTCACAGAAATTCAGCTTGTTGGGACTTTATGTAACTTCGAATGTCTAAATTGACTGGACTACTATTTCTAGTAGGAATTGGTTGTTTATCTTGTCTTTTCCGTAGTTGATCCTTCTGGGAATGTACTTCAAGAAGTGAGTTGTAAATAAAGAGGGACACAACTGTCATAATTCTACACATTTTAAAGTACTCCTTGGCCGACTGACGCCTGTGTAATCTATTTAAAATTCTAATAGAATAGATATTATGAAAACTTTTAAAATGAGCAATAGTGGGCCCCGCATAATTTACGTTTTTCGTGAAAAGCGCTCTAATAGTCATACGTTGAGGTATAAATATTATAGGTATACTATACACCTCAGTGGTAGAGTCCTTCTCACGAAAGAAGTCCCAGGGAGTTTTGCGGAACTAAATTAAATTTTTTCGATAAATACTGGACTTCATGCCATAAATAATTTTATTTGTTAGATAAAATAGATACAATAATAAAGAAATTACACATGAGAAATTATGAGGCGTTAAAAAGTTATTAACTATGCTAACTTTTAAAATTTTCGATAGTGGCGCCCCGCAAAAAGAACTCCTTTCGTGAAAAGCACTCTACCTAGCAGTCACGGTTTCCGATTGAGCTGAAATTTCTTATACCAGCAATCGGATGACAATGCAATAATTTTATGACATGGAGGTGATCTGAAGTCTGATTATGGAGCTGAAAGGTGGTCATAGGAACCGCGTAAACAAAAGACAAAACTTCATCGAGTTTGGGCTCATTTGATTCGTCTTTACGAGTACTTTGATACCATATAGTAACCAGGATCTGATGATGGAGCTGGAAGGTGGCCACAGGAATTCCGTGATTAAAAAGCAAAACCCCATCTAATTTGGGCTCATTTATTCGTCTTGACGAGTACTTTGATACTATACATATAGTAACCAGGGTCTGATGATGGAGCTGGAAGGTGGCCATAGGAAATCCGTGATTAAAAGACAAAACCCCATCGAGTTTGGGCTCATTCGATTCGTCGTAATAGAGGGGGAGTTTCGATCTTAATCAACTTATTTGGAGCCAAGTTTTAAATCTCTGCATAAAATGACGTTTTGCGCCCAGAGTCTGTTTTATATGGTATTTTAGAAAATATAAAAGAAAGAAATGGATTATTTTTTGAAGTTAATAAATAAATTTTATGTAGAATAATTGACATTTTATTTTAGCTCTCATAGTTTTAAGTAGTAGTAGATTTTATATAGATATAAAAGGGGGGGGGGGGGGGGAATTGTCGTAGAGGTGTTTCTACTAAAATATCTTCTTAGGAACGGTAAAGCTAAACGTATGCCAAGTTTCATGATTTCTGCCGGACGGGGTCATACTTGAAGCTTTATATAAAATATTTTTTTTTTACAATGAAGTAAGAAAATGAGCAAGACGCTGTCCTAATGGTAAAAGATAACGATGTCCATAATTAGTAAAGTGTTACCTTCGATTTAACAAAGGAAAAAAAGTGGGTGCACTGCGCCAACACTTCTTACTTGAGAGTCATAAGATTTTTAGACTCTTCAGCGAAGTAAAATATGGTTTCTATCACAATCGTAAAAAATAAAATTACTAATTACTAAACGCCGTTCCACCTTTTCTCATTGTTAAATATTTGTTTATAAAACAAGTGAGTATAAATAGAGCATTTTATTATTATTACCATTCAGCATCAAAGTACTCGCCAAGACGATTCAAATGAGCCCAAACTTGATAGGGTTGCATCATTTAATTACGGAGTTCTGTGGCCACCTTCCAGCTTCATCATCAGATCAGTTCGATGTCATAATAATATTGCGTTGTCATCCAATTTATGCATGCAATATTTCACCTCAATCGGATTTCGCGAAGTGGGTAAAATTAAACATGCAAAATTTGATTAAAAGAAGACAGACAGACAGGTGAAAATAATAAAAGCTTGTGAAAGTATTGTGTTAATTAAATGAATAAAATAATCTTACCAACCAACAAAAATAAAAAAACTTATTTTAGTTATCAGATTCATTTATTTAAATAAGCGACATCTATTGAGTTTTTTGTGGAAATTACAACACGATGCGATATAAAGTCGCTTGCGCTATCTAATAGTGCGCGCAAGTAGTTTTGTGTGCCGCCGTCCGATGCTCTAGCGCCATTCGCGCCGCGGTGTGACTGTGTGAGTACGCATTTCTGAATTCGAATTAGGTGTTATCCGGCCGTTAACCGCCAGACTTAAAATCACTTGTCGTGCCCCTAGCGCCAGGCAAGTTTTTTGAATTATAAATATTTAGCTAATTACGAGTATAGTTTTATAAAATACAGTGTTATGACTTAAAAATGTAGATTTAAGTGCAGTCGGAAATATACGACTCTGGCGGTTACGTAACAGAACAGGCTTGTCAGATATATCCGACGGTGGCGGTTAAAGGGTTAATATCTATCCTGTAAAAGTTGGGTGTTCCAGTTAAACTTTGTTTTAAGAATAATAAAAATAAAAATTTAAGGATAAGTCTAAAAATTTATTTATATTTGATATTTTTGTGGCTTGGTGGTCATAGATCCGGGTTGAAATCCAGAGGAACTGGGTTCAAACCTCAGCCTGGCAAAGATTCTCGTCTCCTTGTTTCGGAAGGTATGTAAAACTTTGTGTCCTGTAAGATATCCTGACTGTATCCTATAAGATATGTAGGGAATCTGATTATAATAGTAATCTCGGCGACCTGAAACTGCAACATATAGGTTGGCTACACAACCTATAGTTGTGATTTGATGCTGACAGTCTAAGTGGGGTTACCTGTTCTGTTGGAGTATAAACCCCAATTTTTTTTTTGAAGTGAAACTTCTTTATCGGCGTTGGAAAAAAATTTACCGTCACATTTTTCCGTTACGCGCCATAGTTAAAGTGAAATAATTGTATTATTTGTATTCATGTCTATGATAATAAAATCCTTTTGTTTAAACTTTATCTAATTTAACTTTATTTAACCAATTTCTGGAAAGTTGCATGTAGATCATTTTGCGAAAAATAAGGCCTTAAAGAAGTTTCACTTCTTACGTGTGTACACTAGTACACGCACACATTTTTTATACTTCTAGGTTCATCATGATAATTAATGTATTTTTTAATTAATATTATTCTTAAAACACATATTTGATTGATTTGACTCTGACAGTGTAAGTATGGTAAGGTAACCTGTTCTGTTGGAGTATAAACCCCTATAATTACCTTCAAATCCTCAATATGGAAGCTGTGAGTGCTATTCAGTCCGGTGAAGGAGATGTTAAGGCCACAACGGTAGGAGAAGTTATTGAGTGCGTAAACATCCACCGTGGGGGTGAGGTCTTTTCTGTCGGTGGTCGGGTTTACTGTCACCGAATCTGTGGGGATAAATATTATATGGTTAGGTTAGATTGAACATGGCGCCATAATTCTATTCCTGATAGAAAGGTGTATCTTATAAAAAGTAAATTTTTAATAATAAATAAATATTTCAGGACATTTCACACAGCACCACCTAACCCCAAACTAAGCAACTTAATGCTTGTGTTATGGTTGTTAGGATAACGGATATAATACTTATATACTTTTCTTTTGTAAATACATACTTATAATACAGAAAGCCACTCAGATCAGAAACAAATGTCTGTGGATCACACAAACATTTGTTCCATGCGGGAATCAAACCCGCAACCTTCTGCGTTGCAGGCGGGTATTTGTCATTAATGGTTAGATTCCTGATTTATATTACACAAGTAAAATTTAAAAAAAACTTTTTAATACATGCTTTTATTATTATTTATTACCATCTAACACCGAAGTACCCATAAAGACAAATCAAATGAGCTCAAATCGACGGGGTTGCGTCATTTAATTACAGAGTACATATGGCCACCTTCCAGCTCCATCATCAGATCAGCTCAATGTTTATGACATGTTTATGGATTGACATCTAATTTATATAGGCATGCAAAATTTCAGCTCAATCAGAAATTGGGAAGTAGATCAAATTAAGCTTGCAAGATTTGATTAAATACAGACAATGAAAAGGTGAAAGTAAATGAAAGCTTGTAAAAAAAGTAAGGGCACAATTTAAGTGAGGCATACTTTAAATGACTCTTTTTTTTTAAGAGTAGTGATTTTTTTAATCCCAACTCCCACATCAATGTCACGGTATGCTCAGGCTGCAGTAGTGCCTAATGTCTACATATTGCTTGGCATATAAATGACAAAGGTGTGGCACTTCCCCAGACGGCTTCATTAAAAGCCTACTGTTACTGTAGTGTTTGTGTATTTGAGTGAATTATTGAATGAATAACATTTGCCTGTCTCGGGGGCACGGGTAGTGGGGGCGACAGTCTTGTGCGAGCCGTTGGCCAGAGCGGACGTGTTGTCCCTAGATACTGGTGATGTAACGAGCTGGGCAGTGATCCACTATTTACCCCTGTGTTTGTACGAGTACCTACTACAGTTACAATAACAAGTTTTAAGTGTAAACTTACAAGCAATTGTCGCAATATATCTTACTAATATTATAAACGTGAAAGTTTGTAAGAATGGATGTCTAGATGTCTGGATGTGTGTTTGTTACTCTTTCACGCCTAAACGGGTGGACCGATAGAGCTGAAATTTGGTATAGAGATAGCTTAGACTCTGGAATAATTGCGTATTGTAATATGCATTCCAGATATATAGGACAGCGGGTAAAACCGCTGGGCACAGCTAGTAAAAAAAGTCTTACCGAAGAACCAATATCCAGCCGCCTGTTTAAAGTTGAAGATGACGCTAGTGTCTCTAAAAGTGAGAGTAGTATTCATCAAGGTTTCATTAAAACTGGTTGTAGCTGTAGGAACACCTTCTAATTGGACAATACTGTCGCCATCTTGGATGTGGAAGCTCTTGGCATAGATCAGGAGACCGTCTAAGTGGTAAATTCCATCATTCTCAGCCTCTGCTTGACGACGAACTCGGGAGTACGTCTCCGGAATGACCCATGATGGCTGACGGGCAGTATAAATGCTTACAAGACCGCTATTATCCTTCTCTAGCTTCGCAATAGTGTCTCGAATGAACGCGTCGTGACGACGGAGGAGGTTGAATCTAGACTCGCCTTCTTTCGCGTCAGCCAAACTGATAAACAGAAATCTGCCTTCTACAGCATTTAAGTCAATAGACAACCCGTTTTCAGTCAATTCAGCGCTCAAACCATCGTAATCTTCGAGCACACTCAAAGGATTCTCAACAGATGCCAAGTAAACTGAGTCTTTCAGGTTTTTGTGCAAGAACGGAAAAGCTGTCTCACCGTTCGAGTTTTTGAGCGAGAAATCTTCTACAGACAGAGTTTCATCGCAGAATACTACCGTAAGAGGTGCGTCGGCCAGTTCTCTCTTCAGGACATCCTCAAATTCTTCAGCTTTGACGGTCTCAAAGGGGCTCGACCTCAAAGTTTTCGCCGTCTCGCTCCATAGGAATACGGGCACGTTTGACGCGTAGCAACTTACACTTAATATTAACACAGTGAACACTAAACGGCTAAAAGCCATTTTTGAGCTTACACTAGTGGACGTTTACTACTATAAAACTATTATTTTAGCCCAAAATTGTCATAAAAAGACGAAAAATGGGCGACTATGAGAGACCATCGGTCATGTGAAAAGTGATCATATGATTGGTTCGTTTGACAGTTGTCTATGGAAATTGAAAACCATAGACGATCCGTAAAACTAGGCCAGTGGTGAAAATTGGAACTAAACGTAACTGTATGAAAAAGTGCTGCGATTTTTTGTTGCAGTGTTATTCAATGTCATTGTTTGTTTGTATTTAACATATTTGTCAACAAATTGGGAAATGCTGCGTACTCAGTTAGTAAGAATTTTATCAATTTCAGTTTAGTATTTTGAAGATTTGCGACGGGAGCGCTCTCAGTCAATAGCAGTTACCATTGTGTCATAATGGCAACATTAACAATTTTATGCGCATCACACACAATCCGATTTGATTGTCAAAATTTAAGTTCTGCTACTCGCTACGAGATGGCGCTGATTCTGTAAATAAATCTTCCCCAAATATCACTAGATGGCGCTGTTTCATTTTTTCCTATTAGAACACTGAACGGATCCACACGTTAGTGTTTTTGCCAATGCTAAATACCAAAATTATAAATTAAAGACTAAAATTAATTCTTATCCACTCAATTTGCTTGATCTTTAAAATATAGCTACGTGTGCTTTACTCAATTTATTATTAAGTGGCTTGTGAAATTCTTTTCACTCTAAGAAGAAGTTCTTCGTAGTTTTCACCAAAGTTATGCCAACAACGCGTGGGAAGATAAAACCCTCAAAAAATGGAAATTAAATTAATGTTTTAGAATTTTGATTTCAAGCTGTATATTATGTTACAATTTTATGCAAAAGACTTTTTATAAACAAAATATTAATAATTTACAAAGAAGAAATTCTTTACAAAGAAAAAACTCATATGAAAGACCAATGACCACTGACAGATTTTCAAAAAATCTTTATTAATAAAAGATTTTCATTGCTATAATTATAATAGTAATAATTATTTAAGTACTTACCTATTTTTAAATTATTTTAGCTGTAAGAAAATGCGGTCCTCTATCCTCCTACTTTTCATTCAAGCTTGCGTAGCCACAAAAGACAGCATACCAGTTTTCGTTCTAGACTTCGATAACGTTATAGACTTAGAAGTTCCAACAAACCCTTTTAAAAAAATGCCAACAGGAGTTTTCACTAATATCCTAAGATACGCTGAAAAGAAAAGCGATCAAATTCTCGTAATAGTCGAAGATCTATTATGCACAGAAGATTTAAGTCTCAAAGATCATTTAGGGACTCCATTCGTGAATTTGCAGAAGGGATTGAAAGAGAAGAAAGTCGTTTACATACCTTTTGTGAATAACCCTTACGAGTTGATAAAAGAAGTGATTCCTAGAGAGAAGAATGTAGTTTATGCGACTAGGGATTATAAATTCAAACCGTTTACTTCTAAATCGTCGTTTGTACATTTTATTGATGTTGGAGGTACCAGGCGTTCAGAAGTGTTGAGAAGTCATGATGTTCTGATGATGCATGCATATTTTAACGCTAAGTTAATGGGTGGCACAGTGGTAGGGTTTTATACTGGGAGGGTGAACCCTATTGTGGTTGAAAAGATACCGATGTCTAAACCAATTGTGCGGAGTCCTGATTTTGGTAAATCAAGTGTGACGACGGTCAATGTGGTTTCTGATGGAGGACTTTTTAAGTTTTCTGGTTAGTATTATACTACGGTATTTATTTATCTATATTTCGGCTAAAGTCCGAAGTACGGCTACACCTAGGTTTAGCCGATTATATTACAGTATGAAAATCTCATTTCTATACTGTGACATCAGTTGTATAACTTTTTAATATTTGTTTTTCTATAAATGACATTGTCTTAATTTTTCTTTACTTATTCTGAAATATAACTTCGTGTGATCTCTACTCGCCTTTTTTCAATATAATTATTATAATATTATGCTAGAGGCTTAGCGCTTAACAGGTTTTGGGCCCTGCAAAGGAAAAGAAGGGAGATTCCACAGATATGGATTTCAGTACAAAGATTGAAATAGGGAAGTTGCAAGGCAAAGAGAATTGGTCGACATGGAAATACAAAGTTACCATCATGCTAGAGGGTACCACAGGCGCCATAGAAGCAGTGAAGGGTGAACTGAAGAAGCCAATTCTTGCCGAGGGAGCAAGTGACGCTGATATCACTAAATATAACACAGCAATGGCAAGTTATAGGAAGGCTGAGTCTTGCGCTTTGCTCATGCTTACTTCAAATATGTCTGAAGATACTTTAAAAAAGGTCTTATGGTTAAAAACTGCAAGAGAAGTATGGTTAGAGTTACATAAACTATATGATGGACAAGCAGAAGACAAGGCATATGAATTGTGCCTACAGTTCTTTGGACACAAGTATAATAAAGAAGATGACATTCCTACTTTAATTTCAAGGTTGAAAAATATATGGAATGATCTGAATATAGAAGTGAGAAAGATTGACAAAAATGCTAAGCTTCCAGAGATGTTTCTCATTTGTAAAATTTTAGACGCACTGGATGAAAAGTATTACAATTTCAAGACAAGCTGGCTGATGCTTAAACAAAATGAAAGAACCATTGATAGTCTAACCACACATCTTTGTACTTTCGAGAGAAGTTTGGGAAGTCATGATAGTCAGGAGGCGCTTGTCACTTTAAAGAAGAATGAGAAAAAAGATGAGCTAATATGCAGTTACTGCTCTAAAAAAGGACATAAATTTCGTACTTGTTGGAAGTGGAGTAAGGACGGGAAGCCATCTCTAACTACACATATGTCAGAGTCTAGCTCTAGGTCTACGCAAGTACAACAGATTTCGCTCATGGTAGGTGCATACACAATCGGACGTACTCAAGACAGAGAAAACTGGTTCGTTGACAACGGAGCAACAACACACATTGCAGTCAGGAGTGACTTCTTCAAAGAATTTCATGAATTTGATTCTGATCATACAGTAACAACTGCGGATGGAACAACTATACCTGCAATAGGAATGGGGACTGTTGTGGTAGAATCTAATGTCAATGGTACAAGGCATGAAATATCATTAAAAAATGTATGGTTGGTACCTTCATTAACGAAAAATCTTTTCTCTACGTTGGCTGCACAAGATAGAGTGCAAAATAGTGTCTTCCTATCAACAACTACTGAGTGCAGATTAGACGTTGATGGCACGACTAGAATTGTCGGAAAAAGAGTTAAAGATGGAGGTCTTTATAAATTAGCATTGCATACAATATTGAATAATAAGTTAAATGTAATTGAAGTCAATGCAGTGACTGGATCAAATCTCCTTCAAGTCTATCATGAACGATTTGCTCACCAAGACAAGAAACATGTCCGTGAAATTGTCAAAAGAGAGCTGGGAATTGATTTAAAATCAGATGAACAGAAATGTGAAGGTTGCATTTACGGGAAATTTCACCGACAGAAGTTTGGAACAAGGGAAAGGGCTACGGTACCAGGACAACTCATTCATACTGATGTGTGCGGGCCATTTGCTGACAGCATCTCGAAGTATAAGTACTTTGTATTATTTAAGGATGACTTCTCTAGCTATCGCTTTGTCTACTTTATCAAACAGAAGTCAGAAGTGAAGGATAAGCTTCTTCAGATGCTCCTGGAGGTACAAACAACTGGACACACCGTGAATACACTACTTAGTGACAATGGTGGTGAATTTGATAATGAAGCTGTTCGGAAAATTTTGCAAAAGCATGGAATTCAGCAGCGACTGACAATGCCATATACGCCTGAGCAAAACGGTTGCAGTGAGCGTGAGAACCGGACGCTAGTAGAGGCTGCACGGTCTATGATGTACACAAGAGGACAATTACCACAAGTATTGTGGGCAGAACTTATAAATACTGCTGCATATGTACTAAATAGAACAGCTCCTACGAGAGTTAAAGGAAAGGTTCCATTTGAATTATGGCATGGAAAAAAGCCAAGAATTAATCATTTAAAAATTATCGGAAGTCAATGTTATGCACATATTCCAAAACAAAATCGCAACAAGTTGCAAAGAAAGGCAACCAAAGGATTGCTCATTGGTTATGAAAATGATGATGGATATCGTGTATGGGATGGTAGAAAAACGATAAGGTCAAGAGATATAGTCTTCGAGACTGATGTTGAATTCAAAACTATCACCACTGTTCCGACAGAGGGAGTTATAAAGAATGGAAATGATGAACATGACCTCATAAATGAGCAAGTGCCAAATAATGTATATGAGCCTGTTGAAACTGTTTCGTCAGAGGGAGTTACTTTAGATGATGACGAACATTTTATAACACAAGAGCCACAAAATTTGTATGAAGATAATGAACTTAATCCAGTGTTTCCACCGGATTTATCGGAAAACCAAGTTCAATTTCAAATTGAGGAACGTATTATACAAGAAGATGAAGATGAATTCACCGATGCTATTGATCAAATAGAAATAGCTGAACCTCAGATACAGTCTCGCTACAATCTTAGGGACAGAGAAAGAATTAGACGTCCTAGAAACTTAGAAGAGTGTGTCAACGTGAGAGTCGATGATGATGTTCCTGAGACCTACAAAGATGCAATTGAAAGCAATGAGAATTTAGAATGGCGTAAAGCAATGGAAGGCGAAATGAAATCTTTGGCTGATAATAAAGTGTGGACGTTATGTGAACTACCTCCTACTAAGAAAGCACTACCATGCAAGTGGGTTTATCGGATTAAGAGAAATCCAAATGGTACTATCGAGAAATACAAAGCAAGGCTTGTTGTAAAAGGCTACAAACAACGAAAAGGCGTTGATTATGAACAGACTTTTAGCCCAGTCACAAGAATGGCTACTATTAGAGCACTACTAAGTGTGGCTGCTAAAGATAAATTATATTTAACACAATTTGACGTTACGACAGCGTTCCTGAATGGTAAGCTTGAGGAAGATATTTACATGGAGCAGCCAGAAGGCTTCAGTGATGGAACAACAAACGTGTGTAAACTTCAAAGAAGTCTTTATGGACTAAAGCAAGCTCCTCGTTGTTGGAATTCATGCTTTGAGGAAATCTTGTTAAACAAAAATTTTGTTCAAAACGAAGCAGATAGTTGCCTTTATGTAAAGAAAGTGGGTGACAAGAAAATAATTGTATGCCTATATGTAGATGATGGTCTTGTAGCAGCTACAGATAAAGAATTAGCGGACGAGTTCCTGAAAGATTTAGAAAATACTCTGAATATCAAGTTAATGCCGGCATCCTATTATCTGGGACTGGAAATAGAGAAATTGTCAGATGGTTCTATAGTCTTATCACAAAAATCTTATACCAGAAAGCTTCTAGAGCGATTCAGAATGGCTGATTGTAATCCGGTCTCTACGCCAGTAGAGAAGACTATAGAAACAGGGAAAGTTGACGATCAGTTTTCCGAACAAAATTTCCCATATAGAGAGGCAGTAGGTGCTTTAGCATATCTTATGACTGGTACACGTCCTGACATAGCATATGCTGTTGGATTGGTATCTCGGAAGTTAGCAAATCCAACTAAAGCCGATTGGTTAAAAGTAAAGCGCATATTCCGATACTTGAAAGGCACTTATAACTATGGAATAAAGTATTCTCCTGATTGTAAAAAACGTATCATAGAAGGATACAGTGATGCTGATCACGCAGGAGACGAACAGACAGGACGATCTACCACAGGAGTAACATGCTTGTTTGCGGGAGGAGCCGTGTCGTGGTTTAGTCAACGGCAACCGTCTGTTGCAATTTCAACAACTGAGGCTGAAATTGTGGCAGCAAGTGAAGGGGCACGTGAGCTCATTTGGTTACAGAGAATATTCAATGAAATCACTAATGTAGAAGACATACCTACATTGAAAGTGGACAATGAAGCCGCCGTACGTTTATCAAAAAATCCCGAATTTCATAAACGAACAAAACACATAAGAGTCCGGCATTTTTTTGTTCGAGAGACAGTACAAGAAGGTCTTATCGATGTACAGAGAACCAGGTCAAGTGACCAATTAGCCGACCTTTTGACCAAGGCGGTTACAAAAGCAACTCTAGACAAGCTGAGAACCGAATTAGGATTACTAAAAGTTAACAATAACTGATGAGGGAAAGTATTACAGTATGAAAATCTCATTTCTATACTGTGACATCAGTTGTATAACTTTTTAATATTTGTTTTTCTATAAATGACATTGTCTTAATTTTTCTTTACTTATTCTGAAATATAACTTCGTGTGATCTCTACTCGCCTTTTTTCAATATAATTATTATAATATTATGCTAGAGGCTTAGCGCTTAACAGATTAAACCTAGGTGTAGCCGACCGCAGTCGGTTAAAGTTAGGTGTGAACAAAATGTTTGTAAAAAAAACTTGTTTTTTATTACGAAGTTCAGGGCAGACCCACATCAGTTGATTAGGTTAGGTTTGAACAGTGATTACAAGGTGGGAGCCGAGCGAGCGAAGCGAGCGTGCTGCGGCAGCAGCCGGCGAAGCACCAGATCCGACTTGTCCTTATTCCAGAGTTCTCAATTAATCATTAAGAAATTCTCAATGTTAATTTTATTAAGATTTGTGATGTACAACAACAATGAAACATGTTGATAACAACTTGTCTCACGTTTTAAACGCGTGCGACAAAATAAATCTTCTACACCTAACTTTAACCGACTGCGGTCAGCTACACCTTGGATTAACCGGTTAAACTCATAGATTAGGTAGAGAAAGTTAAACTTAGGTGTAGCCTCACTTCGGACTTTAGCCGTAACATCTATAACTGTGGGGTAGGCATCCCCCATTGGCGGAATCTTGGGGAAAGTCAAAGTGAATCTCAAATAAGCACTTACATAATATGTGTGTAGATGATGAGTAGTTTTATTCACGATTGAATTTAATGTCAAAGCCTTAGAAAATTTGAAAAAATAAAATCTATAGCAGTAAGTAGGTAAATAGAAAGTGAGATTTTTGACAAGGTGCCCATAGGAACTCCGTCATAAAACAACGCAACCCCATCGAGTTTGGGCTCATTTGATTCGTCTTGACGAGTACTTTATGATACAAGACGATAATAATAATTAAAGCTTGTTTTTAAAAAGTATTTTTAAAATTTCACTTGTTAATTTGCGTCTTTTAATACCTATACCCTATACCTTACTTATACCTACCTATTGTTTTCAAAATTTCGTTGTAATTTAAGCGTCGCTTTGACAGGAATTCAAATGAGAAAATCACATTATGATCTAAAAAGAAAAAAATGTCATAGAAATTGTCCTTATTTCAGTGTACAGCCACCCCCAAATGTTCCGAACCGGTTTTGACCACATAGGACTGATCAGCGGCGAGTTGCGATCAAAGAGACATATGTCGACCACCATCCAGTACTCGCATCTCGATGTACAGTTCAACTTTAGGTTCTCGGAGACGGATTGGGTACTTGGTACGTTTTTATCGTCAGGCTACATTGCTTTATGCAAGTAAGACGCAAACCGCTTCTGATGTTAAGAGATAACGCTGCCTATAATATACAGGGCACAGGGTCTTTGGTTATTCAGTACATTGGTGTATTAGGGCCTTATTGGGGAGATTAATTAAAATAGTATTCTGATAAATATATTTTAAAATATTTTAAACGCAATATATGTTCCGCGAAAATTTAAGGTTTTCGAGTTATTAATTTTTTTTTGAAAAACGGAGATGACAATTTAAAAATTCATAAATAAATAACCCTGTATAATTATTTATTTTTTATTATCTCATTACGTGGATAAAATATCCGAATACTATTTTAATTAATCAAATTAAATCTAACTTATCACATTAAAATAATCTAATATAGAAGAGGGAAGTGGAGAAGTAACAATTTTGGCAAATTGAACCATGGAACCTAAATTGCAAAATTTCTCTTAAAATTCATAGAATAAAATTTCAGGCATATTTTTTGAAAATCATCTACGTTTCAGTAGCTTTCTTCAGAAATATCAAAATAAGGAATCGAATAAGGGATTAGAGAAGTCTCGAAGGATGCTCTAAACACTGAAATTTTCCTTGAAAATTTAATTTTAATTTAACTTTAATTTTGATACAAGATGTATCAAAATTAAATTATTAAAATAAATATTATCTGTAGCCGTCAAAATGAAGCAAAAAGTGATATAAGTTATTACCAGAACATAATATGAAATATTATTACTTCGTTTCATTTTCTTGAGGCAATTTGTATGAAGTATTTATTTTCAAGGAAAATTTCAGTGCTTAGAACTTCTATATATTGGCATATTTTGTAATAGCGATAAATCCCCCCTGGCTTAAATATATTTGTTACCAGATAATGTAGCTCTAATTCAGAGCGGCGTAGAAGTAGGCCGTCGGGATATGGATGTAGGTGCGCCGTGGAATTGGTCATACATGTGTTCTGACCCTATCAACTTGGTCAACCATAAGGATCGCAGCATTTTTGTTATCACCTCTTATCAGGTAAGACTATTGTTCATCTTTTGCGTCCTTTTTATTCGACTATTATGGGTGTCTTGTATTTTAACCGGCGAGCGTGGATGCAGGCCGCTTCCAACCAGTATATTAGAGGTAATAAACCATATTCACTGCAATAAGGTATCAGCGGAAGACCAGCGTAGGTTAAATCTAGCCTACATTAAGCTGAGCTGATACCCTTTTGTGTCAAACTATATTATAATAGTAGTTAAGTTTATGATGTTTTTAATTTGGTCTGTTTTTGGCGCAAATAAATATTTTTCTTTCTTTCTTTCATATTATGGATGTCTAAAGAGGCCTATATTCAGCAGTGGCCATAGGAATGGCTGAGATTTTTTTATATTTCTTATAGCCTTTGACCACGATCTCGCCTGATCTTAAGCGACGATGCGGCCGTAGATGGTAGCAGATTAAACCTAGAAGGCGGGATAAATACCCCCCTGGCTTCACTGAACATCATGTCGGAACACGGTCACAATGACCGCTTGGCGACACGGTTTTGTCCAGTGGGTGGTAACTAGCTACGGCCGAAGCTTACCACCAGTATAGCGATGAGATGATGATGAAATGAAATGAAATATATTTATATTTTGCTCGAATATGGCAAAAAATAAAAATAAAGGTGGAACAGATACAATAACATAATGTCTCACACACTTCGCCAGTAGTTTACACTGACATTCGGCATGCAAATATAATTTCATGTTACATGCAATGTCACACGGTTAAACGTTAAATACAGTTAAAGATCAAATTCTTAATAAATATTATAATACATAATATGATTTTTTTCTTTCAGCTCCAACCAAAATACAGAGCCAGCAGAAAATCTGTAAGCAAGACTAACAAACAATACCAGCTTCTAGACAAACCCTGGCTCAGGGATGATGACGATTATTATAATAATGATGATGATGATGACGACAAGTAAGGTCCCATTTTTTTTATGCGCAGAAGTAAGAAGACGAGCAAGACACTCTCCTGATGATAAAGAGATAACGATGCCCATAATCAGTACAATGCCACCTAGGATTTCACAGTGATGTGAAATTCAAAGAGCACTGCACCAACTCTTCTTACTCAAGAGTCATAAGATGTTAAGACTCTTTAGCCCAGTAATTTTCCTAGCTACAGTGCCCTCCTACCGAACACAGTAATGTTTGCACATCACTGCTCAGGCGGTAGAATAACTGGCACTGTTGGGGTACCCACCTAGACGACCTCCTGCAAAGGAAGTCTACCCCCGGTAAAAACAAACCCCCCCTTCCATAAAGTTATTTTTAACCATAGAAAAACTTAGAAAAAGCAACTAAGTATATCTACTCGTACATTATTCTCAAGAGTGTCAGGGCCAGAGGTACATTTTGTTCTCCTGCTCAGAATCTGTTTTATTGCTTGACCAAAATCTGCTCTCATAACGCTGCCCATAATCAGAGTACAGTGCTACCCAGGAATTCAAAATGATGTAAAACGCGCAGCGGTTTTACCCGCTGTACTGCTTATGTGTTATTCCAGGGTCTTAGCTATCGCCGCGGATGAGTGCTTCGGCGTACCCGTTGCCCCGGCATTATGGCATCCCGCAGGAACACCCCCAGGTTTTAAGCTATCGCTATACAGCTTTATATACCAAATTTCAGCTCAATTAGTCCACCCGTTTAGGCGTAAAGAAGTAACAAACATAGACAATAAATAAATAATTTCATTTCATTTTACACATTCACAAACTTATGTTAAGTTTTCTTAGAATTGTCCATGATATTTGTCTGCACTCCTCCCATTATCTTGTAATTTTTTCCAGTAAACAGGTCAACTGGTAGAAAATGCTATGTTAGCATTAATTTAGTCCTAGCGTTGTGCTGAATAATAAAATAAATAAAAATAAATAAACTTTCGCATTTATAATATCTATTAGTGTGATAATATTGGCGCACAGCACCAACGCTTCTTACTCAAGACGCATATTAAATGTTTAAGACTATTCAGCGCAGTAATTTCACTACTTATCCTTAACAGAGCAACCACAGAAGATGACCAGAACGTTCAGGACATAAGCAGGCAAAGCACCTCTTTCGTTAATTCCCTTACTGTGAACTGCTCGCCTTTTTTCAACCCAGCTATTATGTCCGGGTTGTTTGTAGCTGCATTGTGTTTGGTAAGATTTGCTATACTTCTTCTAACTATTCTACCCTTTTAACATGGCGAGCGGGATTTAAGGTGCCTTTACACCAGAGATGGTGCTTACGTGTCCCGAGTGCTGTGATTCACGAAACCCGTGGACGTCATAGACTACGTCCGGATGAAGACCTATTTCACCTTGAGGGTCGAACGGTTGAAATCTTGCCACAAAAAGAATTTTAATTCATTTGTAGTGAGAGTGCCGACTAATCATCTGCCGACCTTTATGAAGGAAGACTTCTGGCCGGGAGTCACCTATCCGTAGCACGCATCCGTAGCACGCTTCTGTAGCACGCATCCGTAGCACGCATCCGAAGCACGCATCCGAAGCACGCATCCGTAGCACGCATCTGTAGCACGCATCCGAAGCACGCATCCGTAGCACGCATCCGTAGCACGCATCTATAGCACGCATCCGAAGCACGCATCCGTAGCACGCATCCGTAGCACGCATCTATAGCACGCATCCGAAGCACGCATCCGTAGCACGCATCCGTAGCACGCATCTATAGCACGCATCCGTAGCACGCATCCGTAGCACGCATCCGTAGCACGCATCCGTAGCACGCATCCGTAGCACGCATCCGTAGCACGCATCCGTAGCACGCATCTATAGCACGCATCCATAGCACGCATCCGAAGCACGCATCCGTAGTACGCATCTGTAGCACGCATCCGAAGCACGCATCCGTAGCACGCATCCGTAGCACGCATCCGTAGCACGCATCTGTAGCACGCATCCGAAGCACGCATCCGTAGCACGCATCCGTAGCACGCATCTATAGCACGCATCCGAAGCACGCATCCGTAGCACGCATCCGTAGCACGCATCTATAGCACGCATTCGTAGCACGCATCTGTAGCACGCATCCATAGTACGCATCCGTAGCACGCAACTGTATAACGCATCCATAGTACCCATTCGTAGCACTCATCCGTAGCACTCATCCGTAGCACTCATCCGTAGCACTCATCCGTAGCACGCATTCATAGCACGCATCCGTAGCTGATCTTTTGGGGCGGTCCAGATGAGTTACAATTCACTGCTTAAACTCTGTTTCGGGGAGTGACTTGTTGTATCTCTTCTGGAAGCATAATGTGTCGCCCCATGTGGATACTTTAGTTTAGTATAAAAAAACCGGTCAAGTACGAGTAGGACTCGAGCACCGAGGGTTCCGTACAAACCTACGAGTTTCTACGGAACCCTAAGGAAAAGTGGGTATAATATTATATACTGTGGGTTTTGATTCCCTTGCGAGTACTTGAGAGTTTGAAAATATGCGGCTAAAATTGCTGTTTCTTTTGATTGCGTTGACATTTGATTTTTTTACAGCTAAAAGTTATTATAAAGCTGAGTATTTGGTATGAATTTCCATTTAATACCTGTACGCGTTCTTGAACAAAGGGATAGTAAATACAAAATTATTAAAAATATTTTTTTATATTATGTAACTAACAATTTACAGTTTTCGCAATTTTTCCTGTGCCTGTGATTTAAGACGTTGCTGCGTACCAAATTTTAAGATTCTGAGTTAACGGCAAGTACCCTGTAGGTTTTGATTCCCTTGAGAGTAGTCGCGAGTTAAAAAATACGGCTAAAATTGCTGTTTCTTTTGAATGCGTTGAGATAGAGGTTTGATTTTATTACAGTTTAAGGGTATTATAGACTTTAGTATTTGATATGAATTTCAGTTTAATACCTGCACGCGTTCATGAGAAATAAGGTAGTAAGTATGAAATTTTTAAAAATATTTTTTTATATGATGTAACTAAAAATGTGCAATTTTCGTAATTTTTCCTTTATTTGTGCTCTAAGGAGTTGCTTTGTGCCAAATTTCAAGATTCTAAGATCACGGGAAGTACCCTGTAGGTTTTGATTTTTTGAGAGTATTTGCGAGTTTAAAATTGCGACTAAAATTGCTGTTTCTTTTGAATGCGTTGACATAGAGGTTTGATTTTATTACAGTTTAAAGGTATTATAGACTTGAGTATTTGATATGAATTTCAATTTAAAACATTTACGCGTTCATGAGAAAAGGGGTAGTAAGTATAAAATTATTCAAAATATTTTTTCATATGATGCAAATAAAAAATTATAGTTTTCGCAATTTTTCCTTTATCTGTGCTCTAAGGAGTTGCATCGTGCCAAATTTCAAGATTCTGAGTTCACGGGAAGTGCCCCGTAGGTTGTGATTTATTTGCTAATGTCGAAAATTTGCTGTAATTTGCGACACATTCGACTATATCTTTTGATTGCGTTGGCCTAGAAGTTTGAAATTTTCACAGCTCTAAGAAGCAATGGACCTTAGTATTTCTTATAAATTTCAGCTTGTTACCTCCACGCGTTCCTGAGAAAAAGGGTCTTGACAGACAGACGGACGGACGGACGGACGGACGGACGGACGGACAACAAAGTGATCCTATAAGGGTTCCGTTTTTTCCTTTTGAGGTACGGAACCCTAAAAATGATCATTTTGAAATACATTTTCAGTCAATTGCCGGATTCGGAGTGGCAGTATTATTCAATTGCCCAACAAACAGCAATTTCGACGACGTCGCCGGCAAGAATATCGTTATTCAAGCAGAGTCTGCCCATTAATGGCTCAGCAGACGCTCTACAGTGTTTCCGAAGACACGTTATAGTGAACGCACATCTAACGGTATCGACCGCGCTGAACGAATCGAATTTTGAATTCTTTATATTATTATTATTATTATTTATTTATACTTTAACAGAACGGCATACGCCAATTACACTATTAAAGTCAGGTAACATTAAAGGAAAGAAAATACAAAAACAAACTCTTATGCTAAACAAGACAAAAGATATAAAAAACAATACTAAAATACATAAAACAAGTTAAACATAAAACTAAACTCAAGGTTATAATAACAATAATTATTGGAATCAGACAAGCGGTAAATATCATATATTCTTCTCGTAGTGTTCTAAACACACCGACATTATTTTGTTCAGATTATCAGCAAACACATCAAAATCTGGTGTCTTGTCCAGGATATCGTTGAGAGCTGTGAGGGTTCGCGGAATAGGCGAGCGGGGGCGGGCAATAGTTCGGCTATTATGAGCAGAGAAAAGCCTGTGTTTCCTAATGCGATGGTAATTATTGGGAGCGAAAAGCCGCAGCAATTCCTGGAGAAGGTCGGGGGCGTCTATTTTATTTCGTAGTATCTTACACATGGTGGTTAATTGGTCACATGACCTCCTCACCTCTAAAGAATTGTAGCCTAGGCAACCTAGAAGAAATTTTGTTGGGTATAAAAACGGGTAGTAGCCAAATTTGCGCTTATACAAAAATCTTAAAAATGCTTTTTGTACCTTTTCTAGCATTAAGGCATAAGTGCTTTGATACGGGTGCCAAACGCATGAGCTAGCTTCAAGTTTGCTCCGAACTAAGGCACTGTAAATTAATTTTACAGGATGGTCTTTGCAAAAGTCTCTGGAATTTCGGAGTATGAAGCCAAGTCTCTGGTATGAGTTTTGAGATACAGTGGTGATATGGGTGCGGAATGTGAGCTTTTGATCAAAAATGACTCCCAGATCTCTTATCTCAGTAGACTTTGTAATGTCAGAACAACCAATTTTGTACTGGAACTCGATTGGGCTCCGCATTCGACCAAAAGTCATAGCGTAACATTTAGATGGATTAAAATCCATTTTGTTTGCAACAGCCCACTCATACACCGCATCCAGATCATGCTGTAGATTAATGCAATCTTCCAAAGAATTTATTTCAGAAAAAAGTTTTAAATCGTCAGCATATAGCAAGGATTTTGCATATTTAATAACATTAGGAAGATCATTTACCATTAGAATGAAAAGTAGTGGTCCAAGTATTGAGCCTTGGCTTACTCCTGAGCGTGTATGGTAAAGCTGTGAGTCATAGATTCCTAACCTAACAAATTGCTGTCGATCGCATAGGTAGTTGGCGATAAATTTCAGCAATCTTGGGGCAAAACCTAATTTGCTGAGTTTCATTAATAGAATATCATTATTGAATTTATCGAAAGCCTTACGAAAATCAAGATAAATGACATCAACTTGAGATCTGCGATCAAGGTTAGTAGATATATAATCAACAACTGTGAGTAGGTTGGTGTTCACAGACCTTTGTTTTCGAAAGCCATGTTGTTCATTACAGAGATATGTTTCAATTTGGCGGTATATTTCGTGATGCAGTATTGTCTCAAATATTTTGGCAGGGGCTGATAAAATGGCAATAGGTCTAAACTCTTCGACTGATGTTTTATTGGAGTTCTTGGGAATGGGTGTAACTCTTGAGATTTTCCATTGTGAGGGGTAGATTCCGGTTGATATAGCTAAATTAAATATATGACAGAGGGGACGAGTAAAGTACTTTTCACCTTGTTTAATGAGCCAAGGAGGAATGACATCTGGACCTATAGAGCTATGCCGCTTTAACTTTTTAATTGCTGATGCAACTTCAACTATACTAATATTGAATATATTGATGTAATTACTTGTTACGTCTGTGTCTAGTTGATTAGTGGTTTCAAAATTTAATTCGGGTACCTCAGGTAGGAAAACACTAGAGAAGTATTCCGCAAAAGCTTCAGATGCCTTAATGCCAGTAATGGTTTTATCTTGATGCTTTATACTAGGCTCAAAACCCCCTTTGGATTTTAAGCTCGAGATATGTTGCCAGAAACTACGAGGGTTATAGAGATAGTATTCTCAATTTTTTGCAGGTAATTATCGTAAGCTGATGAAATTCGGACTTTTAATGATTCTCTAAGATCAGAAAATTTTTTATAAGTATCCAGAGACTGATTTTGTCTCCAGTTGGCGTGTAGTTTTAATTTGATTTTAGTGTCTTTAATAATGTCATAAGTAAACCATGTGGGATAACGTTCAGAGAATTTACGGTGTTTCTTGGGAATGCAAGTGTCAAAAATGGAATAAATTATTTTATAAAAATTGTCGGTGCTAGATTGAACGTCTTTAGCTTGAAGTACATCATCCCACGACGTGCTAGATAATAATTTAAAAAGAGCTTTTTCATCAGCTTTTTTAAAATTCCAGTCTTTGTTAATTTGAATATTACTAGGTTCGATGTGGTTGTTTTTGGGAAAAGTGAGTTTTTTAAATACGATGTCTAAGGGAGGGTGATAAGGATCAGGAGGTACTACACCATCTACAGTCTCTACAGTTGTCATTGTATCACTGCTCTCATCAATATCCCGGACAAGAACAACATCTAATTTCCCTCCATATATATTATTTACAGTATTAATTTCAGATAGACCACAAAACGATAAAAAGTAACAATAGTAATTAGTGATATTTGCAGATGCGCTATTTAGATTAATGTCACCGAGAATTATTATGTTTCCTTTTAAGTCATTCATAAAACTTTCTACTTTACAGAAGAAACTCATATAATCTTCATCACGGGCACTAGGTTTGATATAAACAATACATATTATGTGTAATTGATGGCCTAGCCAAGTAAAACTAGTCCATAAGTCTTCGCCATATTCCGTTTCTAGTATAGTATGTCGTTCAAGTTGAATAGGTGTTCGTGCTGCTAGTAACACTCCGCCGCAGGGTGTGGATCTATCACGACGCAAAACATGCCATTGACTATTTATAAGTTCGGAGTCTTGCACAGAATTGTCCAGGAAAGTTTCTGTAGCCGCTATCAAATGATGTTCTAGAAGTAATAAGTTGTTTCGCCATGTTTTTAGTTTGGTTTTTAAACCACGGACATTTTGGTAAAAAATGTTAAGGTAAGAGATTTTTTTACATCTTTGCTGGTCTACGAAATGGCTGGGTATCTACTAAAACTTTGTCTGAATCATGAGAGTTCCCAAAGGATCGCTTCAGGCGATGAGGGTTTGTCCAAGGCTTTAGCCTTGCATTAATAGGCCATATATCAGGGGATAAACATGCATTGTAGAAGGCAGTTGGGACTCCTATTTTATAGGATTTGTAATTTCCTTTTGGATTTAGTTCATCAACAGTGCATTGCATCCCTGGGTAAAGTTGGCGTAGATATTGGCAAATCATTTCAACATCAGATTCCATATTCCATAGATGAATGTATTTCTTTGGTTCTATGGCTTTTAGTGACGTAACAGTAGAGTCTGCGGTACCGTATAATAGAGCTTGTCTACGTGGCTTTCTCTTGATCTCTGTCCAGGCCTGAGTGTCGTTGTCGGTTTGCAGTTCAGAAGCTGCAGGTGCTGAGTTTGGAGCTTTAATGGTCATGGTTTTAGTGTTGGTCCCAGATGATATTATGTCACTATTTGGGGACTGTAATATCGGAGTGGTAGCTGGAGCTGGCAGGATATTATGACGAGCTGCTGGTTGCAGGTTGGATATATTGGGTGAGGGTGTTACAATCTCAGGCCGCGGTTTCGTTCTGCGAGAGTGTCATCTCGCAGAAGGAGATCGCGGAACGCGAACGGGAGGTCACCACCGACCTCCCGATGCGTGCCCGGAGAAGGGGGCGTCGGAGGCGTATCTTCCACGCCCTTCTCCAGCCCCCATAACCTGGGTCTAGGCGGCGAGTACGGGGGTACTCGTCGCCTTAAGCACAGACCCACGAGGTGGCGCGCGCGGTGTTTCCGCGCGCCCCTTGAGAGGGTGGGGTGAAACTCTTCTTCACCCCACCGCGGAGGGGTCCTCCTGTCAGTGAGGACCAAACGCCGTCGGGGCCGCGGATGAATGCTTCGGCGTACCCGTTGCCCCGGCATTATGGCGTCCCGCAGGAACACCCCCAGGTTTTTTAGTGGGTATCCCCGCCGCTACCATCTTTGGCGGGGGAGTCCCACATACCGCCCCGCGCCCCCCGGCGTGGGGTGATGATGCGTAACGCATTTTTCCTGGGTCAAAAAAAAAAAAAATATTTGTTACAATCTCAATATGTTTTGCAGTGTCTAGAGTAGGATGAGAAGCTGGTAATTTAGCTGATTTGATTATCTTTTTCTTTTCAGTTTTGCTTGTAGGAGGAAAACAATTTTCGTTAGTATTATTGACAGCAACAGTAGCGGCATAGGATCTAGGTTGAGCTGTTGTTGATAGAGATGAAGTTACAGGAGAAATCGCAAACTCCTTGGTTTCATTAGTTTGAGTGCCCACAGACGTGTAGGTTCTTGGTTGAAGTTGTGCTTTCAATGATGGAGATGAGGTATCAACAGGAGCAGATAAGTCGGCAGTCATGTACTTTACGAGTTGTTGACGTAAAGTTTTTATTTCAGTCATATATATGTCAAACTTGGCTTCATACTTTGACATTTTACTTATGCCGTGGTTAAGTTGTTCCTTCATAGAAGCCATCTCAGTGCGTAAGTTTTGCACGTCGGTGTTAAATTCAGGCGATGCAGAAGAGTTATAGCCTTCAACTTGGGTAGATGTTGTCATTTTCTTGCGAATGGTGACATTAGAGACCTGCAATTTTTTAGATAAGCCAACAGGAGTCTTGCTATTGTCATCACCTTTTTTAATAAAACAGCAGCATTCCGGACATATCCATTGTGTAGGATCAAGGCATTTCTTGCCTCCAGTACATAGGAGGTTATATTTTGCTACAGTTGTTAGTAGAGTTAGTGCAAGTTAAGAATTCCTCTCCCACCACAATAGCATTTAAACAGGCAGCGCAATCCATAACTCAAGTATTAGTAAACAGTTCGTGCAATAATAATAAAAATAACACAACAAAAAAAAATTATATATAGGTATTAAATATTATTATGCAGTGCAAAGTGCGGCGGTGAGTTCCAAATGCAGCGCGGCAGCAATGACCTCCGAGCGCGGGGCGGCGAGTTGCGCGCGCAGCCGAGTTGCGCGCGCAGGCGAGTGCGTCGCTTCCCGCGACTCTCGATTTTGTAACCGATGAAAAGTTTTTAAAAATGTTGACAGTAATTTGTTTATAACTTCACTATTCGTGAACAGATTTTAACGAGATAAGCACTCACTGTACAGGAAAGAGTTACGCCACTTTGTTGTGTAAGAATAATGTATGTGCCGGCACTTTTTACCACTTAATTTAAAATAATAGTCACGGAGCGAACGGACGAGATGTTACTGCGATGGCGCATCGGCGCGAAAAGTATGAATTATATATGTATGAATATTATATGAAATGTCATGAAACCTCGCACACTTGCCGGACTCGAATCATCCGAATCGTAAGAGGATTTTCTATTATTATTATTATTATTTAATAATGCACAAGCAGCTCTGTGAGCAGATGCGTGAATATCACTGCACTTGTGTTTATTGGTTTTTTAAATGTTTGTCAAGTCTATTTTTAAAATTATTCACTGATGTTGAACTAATAACTGTTTCAGGCAAATTGTTCGTTTTTTTTTTTTTTTTTTTTTTTAATAAATATTTCAGGACAATACACACAGCGCCACCTAACCCCATACTAAGCAACTTAATGCTTGTGTTATGGTGGTTAGGATAACGGATATAATACTTATATACTTTTCTTTTGTAAATACATACCTACTTATAATACATATTGAAAGCCACCCAGACCAGAAACAAATACCTGTGGATCACACAAATATTTGCCTCATGCGGGAATCGAACCCGCAACCTTCTGCGTTGCAGGCGGGTATTAGCCCGCCGCGCCACAGAGGTCGCCATGTTTAGCAACACGGTTTGGTAAAAAGTGTTTGCCGGGGTTGCTCGTGTGTGTGGTCTTCATAAGTTTCATTGAGTGTCCTCGTAGTATTGTGTTCGAGTTCATTACATAAAGTTTTTTTCAATATGATTGACATCATAGTGTCCGCTTAAGATCTTGACAAAAATTCTTTCGGCGCGGTCGATGCGGATAAATGTGCGACCACCATAAGACTGGCGGTCTCAGCTATTTTCTATAAGATATAATATAATTATTATGATTTGACTTGTGTTTTTTTAGGTTAGCTACCTTTGATTACGATCTCGCGTGATGTTAAGCAACTATGCGGCCGTAGTTGGTATCAGACTAATCTAGAAACAGCTCTGCACATACTGTGCAACTGTGGCCCTCTTGTTCAACAGAGGTATACACCAGGGGCGACACATTATGCTCCCGGAAGAGATACAACAAGTCACTCCCCGAAATAATCTGGAACTTCCTAGAGGCCACAGGGGTTAAGCAGTGAACTGTGACTCATCAGCAGGGTTATTCACTTTTCCGTGAAAGAACCGAACCGAATACCGAATTGTCAAAAATGTATGAAATGACGTATTATGTAGATACAACTTGACATGTCATGTCACGTCTTCTCATACATTTTTGACAATTCGGTATTCGGTTCGGTTTCCTAACCGATAAGTGAATAGCCCTGCTGGACTGCCACAAAAGATCAGTAATGGTCGAAGCGGCTTAAGGTCCTTTTGAGGTTCCCCCTAATAATTAACCTAGAAGACGGGATTAATCCCTGTAAGTAGGATAACCTGTTCTTTTGGAGTTTAAACCTCAATTATGTTTATATGTATTATCTTAATTATCATAGAACAGTATGCTAATATACATATTTATAAAATAATCAAAAAATCTTTAAATAAATAAATAACTTTTATTTAAAAAATATGTATTAGAAATACATTTTGCAAAGTATTACAATACTTCTGTAATTGAATTAAAATTAGGCATCTGTGTCAATCATAGTCAAACCATTCAATAGTCAAGTAATTTTAAGGTCATACTATTTTATTGAGCAGTTATTTAAGGCATACCTTATCAATATAAATCGCTATTAAAGTCAAACTATCGATATCAATCGCTATCCAAATTAAACTTTATCAATATTCAACGTTATTCATGTCAAACTATCAATATCGAAGGTTTTTCAGGTCAAACTATCAATATCAAACACTATCCAGAATAAAAAAAGTAAAATGTCAAACTCTGTCAATATCAAACTCTCTCAATATCAAATGTTATTCATGTCAAACTCTATCAAAATCAGACGCTATGCAAGTCAATATCTACCAATATCAACCGCTATTCAAGTCAAACTCTATCAATATCAAACGCTATCCAAGTCAAACTCTATCAATATCAAACGCTATCCAAGCCAAACTCTATCAATATCAAATGCTATCCAAGTCAAACTCTATCAATATCAAACTATCAATATCAAACGCTATCCAAGTCAAACTCTATCAATATCAAACGTTATCCAAGTCAAACTCTATCAATATCAAACGCTATCCAAGTCAATCTTTATCAATATCAAACGCTATCCAAGTCAATCTTTATCAATATCAAACGCTATTTAAGTCAAAGTCTATCTATATCAAACGCTATCCACAAACTCTATCAATATCAAAGGCTTTTCTGGTCAAACACTATCAAAATCACTGTTTTTTAGATTCATACAGGGATATCTCAATGAAAATCAATTGTTGTCAATGTCAAACGCTAATTAAACGCTCTTGGCGAGCTCTCCAGCCTTCGCAATAACATCTTCTATAGTTCCGACCATGTAAAAAGCAGCCTCCGGAATGTGATCCAATTCTCCACCAAGAATCTGTAAAATATCATAAAAATTAAGTAAATTTTATAATAAATCTGGTAATGAGATCAGAGGGGCCATTGCCTAATTCACACCCACTACGATAGATGAGAACTTCAATGTACATTGCTGCGTTTGTTAATTTAGTCATGTTAATGAGGAGGTTTTTAAGCAAGTAATGTACGCAATTTCGTCTATAGATTCTAGTTCAGTGTGAGTGACAATAAACTTTTCCGTATAAACTGTGATTTAATTCCCATAATTTTAGTGCCCTTTTGCCACGTTAAATGAACTAGTAGAATAAAATACCTAAACGTCGTTTGGTGATAGCCAATAGGCCCAGTGACTACAAACTCGGTGGACAGAAGATCATGAAAAAATAAATTTCTTACGAGCAGATATATAATGCGAACGCTGAGAAATTATTTTGATATTTCTTACTACGAAAAGTATGCGTTTAGCTCGCTCCGAACGAAAAATTTAAGTAATAAGTTCGCGAGTAGCTTGCTGCGAGCGCCGAGAGAAAGTTATAATCCTGAATATGAAGTATGTTGTGATCGGCTTATTTTGAGCGCCAAGAAAAATCGAAACTCTACAATCCTTTTATAGTTCCTGCTCCCCTGGAACCGTCTATATCAGAATTTTTTTTCTGCTTACCCTTTGGAATCCTTTAATAGTTTCCTCCAACTTCACCAGTTTACCGACATGTCCTGTAAATACTTCAGCCACCTGGAAGGGCTGTGAAAGGAAACGCTGTATCTTCCTCGCTCTAGCAACAGTCAGTTTATCATCTTCAGATAGCTCGTCCATACCCAATATGGCTATGATATCTTGCAGGGATTTGTAATCCTGAGAAACAATGGGAGACAATATTAACAATTTGAGTACAAGGTAACAGCAAATTTGGAACAGAGACGTCAGTATGGGCATGTCAATCGAAGGGAGAAAGGTCCTCATAATATGGCAAAAAAGGCCATAAATATGGTTCAAGTGGAAATGTAGAGGATGCCTTAAAAGGTTTGGATAAACTGTGTGAAAGAAGAAATGCGTGCTAGGGGAGTGAATGGAGATATTATGACTGATGAAAGAGTAGAATAGAGGAGGAAGACGTGCGATGAACATTGGGTCCTTGAGGGGTTCACCACAATTTCAAAATTATAATAGAATTAATTAGTCAAGTCAATCAGTTAGTAAAGCCTTGCGGCTAACGTCAAAAAATTGTACTGAGCTGTGGAAAAATGAACACCTGTCCCAGTTTCAAGTGGTAGTTCTCGCGCACAGTTTTGTATTTCAAAATATGATGGCACTGTGTTTGATATGGACAACCTTGGTGCCTATCATCATGCACGGGATTTCCAAGCCTTTTAGTCTTTAAATGTCTGAAATTGAGCCAAAATCACCTGCACCCACCTGTAAAATCACGTCAACCCACCTGTAAAATCTTTTGCACCCCTCTGGCGACTCCATAATGCTCGGCCCCTATAATATTGGGGTCCATCACTCGAGATGTGGAGTCCAAGGGGTCCACAGCTGGGTACACTCCTAGTTCAGCTATAGCCCGGGATAGTACCGTGGTAGCGTCTAGATGGGCAAAGGTCGTTGCTGGGGCTGGATCTGTGAGATCGTCTGCTGGCACGTATACTGCCTGGTATTGAAGAAAAAACGCTAAATTCGTATGGAATACATAACAATATGAAATACTAGCTGCGCCCAGCGGTTTTACCCGGAGTACTGTAACAGTAGCCTATGTGTTATTCCAGGGTCTAAGCTATCTCTATATACCAAATTTCAGCTCAATCGGTCCACCCGTTTAGGTGTGAAAGAGTAACAAACACATACATCCACACATCTATACATTCTTACAAACTTTTACGTTTATAATATTAGTAGGTACCAGAGGTAGACTTCCTTTGCAGGAGGACACACACACACAGTGCCCCAGCAGTGATGTCCAAACATTGCTGCGTGCTTCGGCAGGATGCTGTAGCTAGTTTAATCACTGGGCTTAAAGAGTTTTAAACATCTTTTTTTTTTTTTAAATAATATGGCAACATGTGCATTTTGCCAGTGTCGAGTAAAATTCGTGAATGTTCACGGGATATTAAATTATGGTCTCCACTTTCGTGTTTTGCCAGTGTCAAGTTAAATGTAATAAGTTAGTTAGTCAGGTCAGAGTCAGAGTGAGCTTAATAGCTCGTCTAGTCACGTGAGTCTTCCAGTAAAATGGGTGGAATTTTACTGAAAGTTCGGAGGAGTTTTGGAGGGGGCACCAAAATTCATATTTCAGCACCATATCACTTGCCTACATCTGTGCACATTCAAAAACACTTAACACGCAATATTCCACCATTATTACACGCTAACAATCAAATTCTACACGATACACGCTAACAATCAATTCACACGTCTTTTGCTTAATAAAAGCAAAAGACGTGGAGCTAATGATATGATCAAGGCTTGCCGCCAAAAAACCTTTAAACATCTTTGAACTCGTTGAGTTGGTGCAATGTCTCTTTATAATGTCCCATAATGGTGAGTTGGGGACCGATTTGTGGCACACACTTTTTATTATTTTTGTGTGTGTAACAAATAAGTTATTTTCTTTCTAATAACTTAACATCATTGTGAAAACGTGGGTGGCACTGTATTGAAAGGCAGCGTTAACTCTTAAAATTAGGAGAGCGTCTTACCCGTCTCTTACTTCTTACTTCATTGCATTAGAAGAAATTAAAAAATCGCCAATACTCCTCGACAAGGAATTATGAATTCCTAAATGCCACCTAAAGGCAAGCGAAATGTAGCAAATGGGATACCCTTACCTGTACACTAGTGATGGAACCAGCTTTCGTGGTCGTGATCCGTTCCTGCATGGTGCCCATATCCGTTGCCAGGGTCGGTTGGTAACCCACGGCCGATGGGATACGACCTAATAGGGCTGATACCTGAGAGCAAAGGATAGATAGAATAATGTTTCATTGTAAACCTCACAAAAAACATGTAAACATCATTATTTCTCTCCCTGCAAGGTCCCTGAAGAGATCGCTTTTAGCGACAAGACCGCCAATGTTACACTTATGTCGTGATCTTGTATTATAAGTTTTCTGTATGTTTGTAGTATTTCAAAAAAGAGTTTTCTATTCTATTCTATTCTAAAACATACAAGTAGGTAGAGAACTATTGACAAAATATGAAATGTACAAGCGGCGTTGGAGGACGTTACTTTCATAGTAAAACTAACTGGGCTCAGCGGTTTTGCCCGCGGTACAGTAGCCTATTTTATGATATTCTAGGGTCTAAGCTATATCCGCGGATGAGTGCTTCGGCGTACCCGCTGCCCCGGCATTACACAGCGTCCTGCAGGAACTCCCTCAGGTTGTTTAGTGGGTATCCCCGCCGCGCCCATCTTCGGCGGGGGAATCCCAGTCACCCTTCGCCCACCGGCGCGTAAGGCATTTTTCCTGGACCCAAAAAGGTAAGTGTATATTAACCTCAGATCCAGCCTGAGTGAATCGGAAGATGTTATCGACAAACAGCAAGACATCCTGACCCTCCTTATCACGGAAGTGTTCTGCCACAGTGAGGCCTGTCAAAGCCACCCGGGCCCGAGCTCCGGGGGGTTCATTCATTTGTCCATATACTAGGGACACCTGTATGATACAATACAATACTCTTCATTGAGATCAACAAGTGAATTAAATTGAAAATTTAAAATACCGAATACCCCCAACGCAATACGTAA